>JASDQU010202947.1:4654-18976 GCA_032191745.1 Picea mariana | reverse complement strand
TGAATCTATTTAAATTTTGAAATATATATATGCATATAATTAGCCCTGTCCGTCCATTCGAATCTGTTAAAGTTTAAAACATATATATACACATATAATGACTCAGTTCAATATATATATATTAATGCATGAACATAACGATTATATGCGTATGAATGTTTCAAAACTGTAAACATCATTCATTATACAGATGAGAACGATGAAGCATATGAGTATGAACGTAAGATCACCCTATTCCTTGGACGAGATAATCATGCTAGGATAATACTACATGATAACAGATAGACAACTTGTCACTACATATCTTATTCATGCTATGCGCAAAAACGAAACAAATCATTTTTTATTAAATCACTTCACATTCTCAGAAATCATAGAGCTATGCAAATCCTTGCTAAAGATATAACCAATCGAAAATAAACACATACGAACACATAGAGTTGGAAGTTGCGAGACCTTTAGTAACTATTCAATTGGGGTAAACAATCCTTTTAAACAAAAGAAAACAAGAATTTCATTCCCAAGTCCCTCACATCATGCTTACATATAAATTGGAACTTTGATAAACAAAAACGGGTTTAAACCCTCAGTTATCCAATACAAAGAATCGGTGCTTGAACAAAGGTCCTCTTAACATCAGAAAAGAAAAACTATGAACATAATTCAAGACCTCTAGATCTTAACAAGTTGAAGGATCATATTTTGGAACCCGAGTACCTTTGCCAGGTTGAGTAGAGGTTGGAACCCGCACTGTGAAGGGGGAACACCTACATTAGGCCATCACGATGATACATTAGAAAATTTACAGAGTAAAATCTTGATTTATAAACTCAAAAAGGAAGAATGATAACCATAGCTGATGGATTTCTTAACTTAGGGCCAAAACGCCACATCCTCTTGTTTCCATGCTTTTCTTCATAATCAATCCAGATGGAGGGGAGAAGAGTACTTCAGCTCCTGGTGGGTACCCTCGCAATAGTAAGATCCCCACCATTAATACATAGAAAAGCGAATGTCAAATATTTTCCTTGACGAAATAAAATAGCAGCGCAAAATTGAACAAGAAATCATTTGATAAAACCCTTGACAAACAAAGCAAAGAATGCAAGGAACAACATCATACTTTTCACCAATAAAATTAATCATGAAGAATAACCTAAATTCATCGAGGGATACTACTCTAAGTCACCCTAGTTTACAGTTGTTGAGTATAGGGTAGACAAAGGATTAAACCGGAAATAGACCCAGGGGACACACACAATAAACTCGAAGTATAGTTCCGAGAAGTAGTGGTTCTCCGACCCATGGTTATAGTAAGAAAACCTTTTACTGTCACTATGAAATTAAAAAGAATCGCGTAGACTCTAAGGGAGAAAGGAAAGTTTGTAACCCACAGTAAAGTATACAGGAAACAATTTTCTTCCCGGCTTCAACCAAAAACATTAAACTCTGTTCAAATCCGAAATATGGTAGTCCCTTAGAGAAAACTTACCAGGCATTGTCGTCGACTACACCAAGGGTTTCTCACGGAGGCGGTAGATGTTTCCCTATGGAAGTTACATGATACAGATCCCTTCCCGTCAAAGTCGCAAGGGAGAAATGAGACCTCCAAAAACCTAAGAGGCACGATTATACTCTTTACAACATGAGAAGTACAAGACCTTACTCTAGGGAAAGCTTGCGTATCCAGATTGGGAAGAGTAGGAGGAAGAGACATCGGGGCTGCAGATTGTAGGACCCTTAATTAATTCTCTGGCAGAGTCTTAAACTCCTCCTAACAGGTGCATCTGCCACCCTAAATGCAGGACATATGAAGTAAACCAAACAGTAAAACTATGACTGTCCAATGAACTAGTCGGTTGCCAAACCATGAAATTATCGTTTCGTTACTCTAACCAGTGGAGAAGGGTTAGTTAGATTAAGTTGTGTGGAGAATGATGTGTTCAAGATTGTGTTTGGTTCGTTATGGGAGGGACAAGTTGTAATATAACGAAAGTAGAACCATCAAAGGAAAACACTTGGAAAACCTTTCCGAAAACAATTATTAAGCTCCTTAAAAACCTTTCCTGTCATGACTTAAATACTGATGTTGACACAGTTAGGTAGTGCATGAGCTTTTAAAATTGAGACATAGTTTCATGCACATAGTCTGATTCTATTAAACACAAAGGGACTGAAATTCCCATCCTTGAGTATAGGTAGGGCATGCATTATAATAAATCCTTATAATAAAGTAAGATTTAGATTATACTTGCTTTTGAATTTTGTGTAAGATATTAAGCCAAGGGTATTAAGCTTAAGCCAAGTGTGTTAAGCTAGCATGTTATAAGGTCATGCAAGTAAAAACACAAAGTGTAAGTACCTGGCTCACGAGTGGATCAAACGAAATTGAGTAGCAAATATTGTACCACAAAAAAAAGAACTATATGAGAATTTTGAGGTACATTACAGCATCGTTTCCTATGAAGGGGGGGGACTATTTTCCCTCCTTGTAGTACCTTTGGTAGACTGTTTAGCCTGTTCTTTTGAAAACTGATAAAACCAACTTGTTGATCTGGGGGTAGGGTTTGGAATCTTTCCTGAACCTCCTTATAAGATCTAAATCCCCTGAATACTTCGTCATAAGGGAAATTTTCATGCATATATCATTTCATGTGGAACTGAGCTAGGTTTTTTTCCACAATATTACGCAGATCATGTCTCTTAAAATTGATTTCAACCAATTTGACATCCTCCAGGGCCGCAACCTCAAGTCTGGAGTGACCGAAATCCAAGAATGAAAACATGCCAACTTGAATAGGTAAATTTGGCCAAATCTTTTTCTATGTCGCTTTTAGTTGTTTGTAGATTCCTCCTGTCACTTTCTGGCACACCACTTCTCTTCACACCATTCTTTCAAGTAGAAATGTTCAGATAGCATGAGGAGGAACCGAGAAACCAAAAATTATTATGTAGGACAAATTCTCCTCAATAAACCAATCTGGGAGCTTGCCCAGGTTTCCCATGATCTTGTCTGAAATCTGGGGAGGTGTGTTACCATGCATGGCTATATGAAAAAGAACCACAAAATTGTGATAGATTTAATAAAACAAATCCTTGGATTTCTCTTCCCATAGCTTGGAATGGTAGAAATGAATGGGCTCGGTAATAGCCGGGGTCCAGCTCCAATTCATCAATGGAAAAGTTGTCATGAAACATATGGTGTCCATGATATATGCCGACATGGAAAAGGGGGCAGATTGTCCTTTTGATTTCGCTGTTTTATATTCGACAATCCCCTTGGCCAGGTTATCACACAACATTTTAGCCCAACTCAAAGTGAAACCCTCTGCTACCTTGTGCATGATGGACACCAATTCCATCGATTAATGCTAGGGATATTCTTCCTGAACAATAGACATAGCATCATGGCTCCATACACCATATGAGCGTCCAAAGATGCTCTAGCATATATACCATGAGTGTCGGTTCTGAATCTCTCCTGGTGCCCCCACCAAGACTTGATTATATCATGGCAATTCTTGGCATACTGGGCACTTTCCTTTTTCTTGATCTCTAGAATGAATGCAACATTGTACGTATATCTAGGATTAGGGGAGAGTTTATACATTACCTGTAGATGTTCCTGTCGGAAAGAGCCAATGACAACGTTTTGATGGCTGATGATGCTCCTAGTCTGGATGTTAACATGTTCCAAGGCCCATCTTATCATGTCATTATAAGGCATGAGTCTCAGTCATGTAGCTATCTTGTGTAGCTCTAGTTGTGCTATGTGTTTGATTTTGGATGCATAAGTGTCATGCTCTTGTTCGGTGGAGTCCTCTGGAAAATTCATGATTTTCCGTTCCAGAATCTCGAACACCTGCGTCCAATTTTTAACGGTGTCTCTAGCTCGTGGCATGGTGTCTGATAGAATGTTTGCATTCAGGTTCAAATCCTTTCCCACTGCATCGAACATTTTTGTCATATGCCTGGGTGGCATACTCTCTAAGAGAATTGAGTGAGGTTACCTGTTGCAGATAAAATCCGTGAGTCTTTCAAATAGATAGAATGGATAATTTGCGAATGTGAAAATGAATTCAAAATTGAAGTGCTTTTATTCAGACCATATTCATTGATTTTTGTATAGCTTCACTGACAGAAAATTTATCAACGTTAATGGAAATTTCTACCTAGTGATCTGCAATCCACATTTGAATCATTATCGTTAATTATTCATAAATTTCATCAACACTTCGACGGTTCGCATTTGGGAGTTTTAGATGTGACAGAGTGGGAACCTCCTGAATCTTGAACCCGTGAAAAGATTAATCTCTAGAACCCACGAAAAGTGTTTTGGGAATTCAGAGTTTGGGGACTTTAAATGTATCTCTAGAGGAACTTCTTGAAACCCGAAATTGCAAAGCAAATAATTGATTTTAACTCTCAACTAATCACACTTAATTTTAAGTATTTTGGAAGTTTAGACTTCGAAAATTTTAGCATACAATTCAGGGGAAACATCAGAAATATGAACTGTGAAGTCATTAATTATCTCTTGATCATGATTAACTTTATTATTTAACAATTAATACTTTTGCATTTTGATATTTCAATGATTCATGAATTCATTCTTTGTTAAATTCCTGAAGGATCATCTCCCGTAGTGACGTTTTATAGACTACGTCATTATGACGTGTCAAGAAAAGGAAGGTGCCACATATTACTTGGCATAATTTGAATCCTACAATGAAAATGTCAAAAACAGGTGCCACATGTCAACTGAGGAAAGACTCAAAAGGTACATGTGTCCTATGACTTGTTCCTTTAAAAAGGTTTAGGAAAATTTGTGAGCATACACCTTCGAGTTTCGAGGTTTCAAATTTTTTATTGTTAAGACTTATTGAAACATCCAAAGCATGGAACTTCGAAGCGACCATTGGAGATTTACCTTTTTAATATTCAAGCGACTCCAAAACTCCGTAGTTATTAGGATTGTTCGATCAAAAAGGAAAAACTAATCAACGATGGACATCATTCGCACCTTATTATTAACCAACCGACAAATGAATTTGATTTAAAATTAAAATTTCATTTCCCAATTTTCCATTTTATTTGGGTAGAATTATATTTCCATGAGGTGAAAAGTATAAATCTCAAAAGTTTAGAAT
The DNA here is from genome assembly GCA_032191745.1 of Picea mariana. Classification (NCBI taxonomy): domain Eukaryota; kingdom Viridiplantae; phylum Streptophyta; class Pinopsida; order Pinales; family Pinaceae; genus Picea; species Picea mariana. Next base: position 13,826 of record JASDQU010202947.1, on the reverse strand, counting down.
TGTATGTGTTCCAACAATAATATGTATCATTTACAGAAGATGTATATTACTTGGCTACTCAATTCATGATATTTACGTGTTAGATTTCATATGCACCACTTGAAGACATCCCTGACACCTTGTTTTTACATGTTAGATTTCATATGCACCACTTGAAGACATCCTTGACACCTTGTGATAAGTGAAGAAATGTGGATCACATTCACCATCATATGCACCACGACTTCCCTAACATTTATGATGAGTGAAGGAACGTGACTTTATTGTTTTGTGTTTTGTGTTTTTTTTTTCTTTTTTTTGTTGTTCTTTGTTAATTGAATCTAAGACTTGTAGATTTTCATATGGATCATTGACTATGACTCTTTTTGTGGGGTAATTGTCTCATAAACTTGAAGGAAGTGAACTGCAATGGATTTTTGAATACCTACATGAGTATGATTGAAACGCGTACAACCCGGCTTTTACTTCAAAAGCATGTAAATTGTTTTTGTTGTTTGTGGTACATCTCAGTGAGTGGTAAGTCAAGGTGCGCTACCCACATCATTCGGTTATCCCACATAGTCTTCCATGCAATACACCTAAAATTTTGTGTGTTGCTAGTGGGTTATGATGTTGTTATTCTCTCTAATAAAGTTAGCAAATATATACATGTTATACCTTTCCATGTCTACCGATGAGATTCACAATAAATTATTTTCCTAATTTTTATTTGGTTATGATTATAATCATTTCTAATGCCTGTATTCGTTTTGTAAAGTAATTTTTATATTGGTTGTGGGATATTGCAATGGATGTGGAAAAAATAAAAAAATCCCAAAAAAGCAAAGTGTCCATTTGTATAAATTTCAGGGGATTCTAGAATCTGAATTCATGATTGTAGCCCCTAGTTGGATGTTGCAACAGGCATTGAGTAGTAACGTGGTTGGTGCATAGCCATGCAGGGGACATGAAGTTAGAATAGAAAACCAGACCGATACAACATCAGGTAACTTCCTACACGAGATGGAAGAGAAGCCAATTGTTGTACCTAGAAATGTCACATACGCTGGGCATATTATTACAACCACCATTGAAGGCAGAAATGGCCAACCTAAACAGGTAATTCATATTTAACATTAAGCATTTTTTTGGGTGGGTTAATATACATGCCACATAACATCTATATAAGAAAGTAAGAAGAAGCCCTCAATAAGGCATGAAGATTTGGAATTGTTTACACAGTTGCTTAAATTTTCCCTCTAAACAAGTAGACCTGTAGTTATATGCAAGGTGGTTTAGAACTTCAGAACAAGTCGGTAGTTATATTTAAGGTGTTTAAGAAATTCAAAAGATGAGTGTTCTCACACTATACATAGAGGTAGCTACAATGCTGAAATTTTTTGTACAATAAATTCTTTATACAATCTATTCAAATGCTTCTTACCACTGAAATAACATCTATTAAAAAAAAAATAACATTTATAAATTTTAGCACAAACTTCACATGATAATTAATACCATTTAAAAATAATAAAATGTAAATATAATATTTTTTATCCAAATAAAAATCATTTCACTCACTAATATTTTGATTTTTTTATTCACCTCCATTTACCATCAAAATTATGTACTAACATTTTCAATCCCTCAAACTCAATCATTTCATCTTAGTTTTACATTGAGATCCATAATTTTGATGCACTAACATTTTCAATCAAGTGAATGCAATCCTTTCCTTATAGTTGCACATTGAAATCCATCTTTTTCAAGTTATTTCAAACATGTATTTAATATATATTCATTTCTCATTAAAAATGGACAACATATTGTTTAATTTATAAATTCATCTACTTGCATCTTTACAAGTAGTTTCTTTACCTAAAATTTCCAATTCAATCTCAGTGTTTCTCAGTGGCTTGTTATCTTATATATTGCAATTCAGCTCCTGTATACAATTTTTTTTCCAAAAGAAAATGTCTGGAAATTATATGTCAATTTAGAACATGATCGAGTCATCTAATAATAAAACGATTAAATTGTTGAAGTTTCGTTCTTATTATTTGGGTAGTCTTTTGAAGAGTTTCAACCGTGCAATCTTTTATGATTTTTTTCATAAACTCCGGCCTGGTAGTCATGACTGGTCTTCGTGCATGGTAGTCATGAGTGGTCTTTTTACACCATGTATTCTCACAGTTAAAAGTTCTAATGATATGATATGCTTCAGACAGGAATAACAATTCAAAATTTCAATTAAAAATCATTTTCGGAATAAAAAAATTAATATATATATGTTATTGTACAACTTGGTAGTTTACACTTTGTAATTTATTTACACTATATATATTCTATATATGTTATTGTACCAACTTAGTAGTTTACTTTGTAGTTTGTGCTCGATGACCCACGATCCTATAGAATTCAAACTAATATTTTTATATGTTTATAGATATTATAATTACTACAATGCTTTACAATATGTATTCATTTATTTGGTAGAAAACTCCGATCTGCAGCAAATTGAATCAATCCATTCTCTACTTAAAAACAAAAGAAATAAAAATGGAATCCCTCTACCCCTCTCATCATCAACTACGTTCACTCGTTTTGAGGCCGCTTAAGCTTTCATCATCCCTCGCGCACAAAGTTTTCTGGACAGGAACATAGCCACTGGAGTGGCACTTGTTAAACTAGGCGTTGCCAATCACAAATAATACGCATGGGAGGGCCAACAAACACTCCTAAAATAACAAACAAACACTCAGTGACGTCACGATCATAAAATAACAAAAACCTTAGTGCCCTCATTATCATTATCTTAAGATGTTATTGAGTTAATAATTCAAGATGTCTTTCAGAACAAAAAGATTTAAAGGTTTGAAGTCCATGGCAAAATTAGGTTTTATTCGTAAATCAAGTATTTTTATTCAATTTTTTTTTTTTTAACTTTATTAATTCAAAATTTAAGGTTTAATAAATATTTATGTACAATATTTAGAAGGTGGGGTGGGGTAATATCACAAAATTTTTGTTAGAAAATAATGAATTAGTTAAAAATAAATATTAAATATAAATATTTTTTTTATTAAAATTAGAAATGGTTAAAAGAAAAAAAAGGGTGTTTGATTATTTTTTAATTTTTTTTTTTTATTGTATTTGATAAAACAAATTTTGATCAAACCCCTATTTTCTATTGTTTAAATTATACTTTTAAATTTATAAATATAATTAATACCATGAAAAATCTCATAATAATTGAATTATACAAAATCAATCACTTAAATATTTACAATTACAAAAAATTTTAATCAATTTTTAAACAAAATTAATGAAATAAATTCTCACATTAAAATGTTAAAAAAAAACAAAACATTTGAGCTACTATATTTATATTGCTGTCAAACATTTAAACTATTCTATTATTTAAATTATACTTTTAAATTTATAAATATAATTAATATCATGAAAAATCTTATAATAATTGAATTATACAAAATTAATTACTCAAATATCTACAATTACAAAAAAATTTCACTAAATTTTCAACAAATTTAATAAAAAAAATATACATTTAAATGTAAAAAATAAAAAAATTAAACTACTATATTACTCTTCAAACATTTAAACTACTATGAAGAAAAGCAGTGGCTCTTCACATGCAAATGTATGTTCCTCGATTAACATCGCTGGAGTCACGGACAGTTGTATCCATTCTTACCCGTCATAATCCCACGGACCTATGTTCGAAACTCAACCAGCTCAATACCTCGGATCATGGATTTGCCGATAATGGCACTGGTAAAGACCATTATTAAGTATAAGCACCATGGAAGATTGGAAATGGAATATTTTCCAAATGAGTTCCAAGACTCCGATCCTATTAGATGCCATAGTGCCATAGTTTAAATAGCATATGAAAAATAACATAATTATTATTTATTGATGATGATTAATATTTATTGAGATTGGTTGGTTTATCATATTTTAAGAAAGTAAGAGATTGTTCTAGTCTTTTTAAAATTATGATATAATATGAGTATAAGTAGCGAAATCTAAAATGAAGTGTTTTTCATCTTTTACTAGCTTAGTAGGAGAAAGGTGATCAATTTTTTCATATCCTAATTTTACTATATAAATCATGAAAATTTATTTTTATTTTAACCATGTTCATTTCCTGAAAAAAATCAAATATATTATATATATAATGTTAGAGAATAATGAAAATTAGTTGATGTTTATTTAAAAATTTGATCATGTTCATTAGAGGTTTGTTACAACGGTCTAAACCTAATGACCTCCTATATAATGTTCTCTTTATTGATTAATAAAATGCACAATGACTGACTTTGGTTAGGTAGCTTCCAGGCGTAGCCTGCCTCACCTATGAGGCATTGATATCCTTTCCATTTTCTAAGTTAGTATTAGAGCTGGGGGATCGTTGTCTATCCTGGACAGGTGGATCACAGAAGAGAGATCTCTGTGCTAAGTCTGTGTGGAGAGCACATCTGTCAATTCGAGGAGAGCGTCTGTCAATTCGAGGAGAGCGCATCTGCTAATATCGCATCCCTGCAAGTGACGGAGAAGCCTGTGTGGAGAGGTGTGGTGACGGAGAATCCCTCGCGGACGAGGCGTGAAGGAGAGATCGTTGTTGGACGAGGCATGGAGGGCGATTGGCATGGAGGAACCCTTCATGGTGTTCGTGCGCAAGAGAAGAGAAACATGTTCATGAGGAGGATCGCCCAGACTAGGTCGTTGCGAGGGAGAGAGGGATTGGCCAGCTACTTCCGTCCACATTCCGAGAGGAGCCCAACCGATCGCTGATTTGGGAAGGCGAGATCGTTGCTTCTCGTTGGTTCGAGGAGAGATCGTTCGCGGCCTTTGCGTAGAGGAGAGATCCTTTCTACTGCTGATAGGAGAGATCACTGCTTCGGCCGTTCGAGGCGTTCTGCTCATTTATCGAATTGAACACCTGGGTACATTTTCTCGCTGGTGGTGCGCCCAGATCAAATAATTTGGATTTCATCCATTTGTAACCTCCCATGGTAAAAAAAATAATTATGAGTAATACTTATTTACATTTAACCTCGAATGAGGTGTCATTCTACGTGAGTAGAACTGGTACGGGGACACGCTCAAGCCATAGCACATCCTCTGCGCATATGATCGAGGATACTTGGCATTTTATCTCATTAATTAATTATGGGTATTGATTTGTCAAGGAATGTACCCAACCTGTGATTAAACTAATGACGATCTCAGTCCATAAGGAATTGTGAAAGCATATAATAGGCTCTGGGTGGAAATTATGAAATGTATGCATCTTAAAGAAACTTATGTTGAACGTATTTGAAGAATGTGAGATATTATTGAAGGAGAGATAATGAGTGCTCAATTCATGAGAGAGAATGGGTGGTGATATTATATTATTTTATTTAATGAAGAAGGAACGATTGACCAAGAGGACACTGAAGCTTCTCGTATCAAATTCTAGGTTGTTTTTTCTTGCTAATTATCCCCGGGGAAGATATTGTCAGCTTGGAGGGCGGCGAAACAGACAAAAACGAGAAAGGTTTACCTGAGCGAGAAGAGCACGGTAAAGTGAGTGTGGAGAAATTGGCGAACGAGTCTTTAATATAATTTTTCCTTTAAGTTGGTGATGCAGTGGAGGTGTTAGTATATGTCCATTCCGTTGGACTCATACAACCTCCAATCTAAGAAAGAAAAGGAAGAAGATAAAAGGAGAATGCACCATGGGTAAGCAAAGGAAAATCAGACAGTTTCGGAGAGAGCTGAAACAGATGCAGGAAGAGTTATTGTATTGTATTTTGCAGATTAATATGGTGTGTTTCTAGTTGTAGATGAAGAACCCATGCTTGAGGATCATAATGTAATGTTGGACCAGACCAGTGAAGACTATGAAGAAATCAATGAAGAATTTGATGAAGTATATAAAATACTGATGCCAAATTTGCCATTCTTCTGAGGTATAAACTACGAACCTTGGGAAACTGAAATGAAAAAATTACTATGGTTAGTAGATTTATTGCATTATGATCATGAAGTTCGTGTCAAATTATATGATAAGAGAAGAAGTGCAATAGCATTACAACTTATTATGTCAGCATTGGATGAAAACATCTTGTCTAGTATTTTGCCTGAATTTGGTGAAGTAAGTAGTGCAATTTTTTTTTGGAATATTCTTGAAATAAAGTATAGTATGAAGCATAGTGAGAATGTTGAAGTGGATGAAGGTATTGATAGTGATTGTGTTTACAGTCTCTTAACTGGAACAAAGAATGAAAATGACACTATTGAAGTCGCAATGATTAATGAAGAAACTGGCACTAAAATAACATTTAATGATTTGGTGAATTCAACTAAGATTGAAGATGGAGGTGAATGTGTCACTCGTGATCAAACCCTATGTGAATATTTGGTAAATTTAGTTAAATATGATGATGAAAAATTTTCAAGTGAAAGATGGTTCCAAATGTTACAGGAGAAGAAAATCATACATGAGAAGATTATAGCAAAAGAAACAACAAAAGACAAATATGAATCAACACTTGATGACATTGGCCTTAATGAAACAACCATAAAAGTAGAAGCGAAGTGTCAACAAAGTTTGAAAAATAATTATTGTTTCTTGAAGAATGGATTGAAACACCATGTTTTGATGAAAGCTGGACAAAAGTTGCACTAGAAACAGATGATAGAAATGAAGAATCAATAAATGATGAAAATGACATAGAATTGGAAGCAACAGTGGATACATATGAATAATTTCATGGAATTATGATGCATTGGAGTCGTGAAGAAATTAGATTTTACTATGAGTTAATGTTGCAACATTTCATTGAATAGGGCATAGATGATTGTGGCCAAGCATGGAGGCCAACTATCAATGAAAAGTTTAAATAATTTGTAGATATTGAATAATAATCCAGGAAAATAAAGCTGCAACCAAATTTTAGAATGAGGGAAAACATAACGAAGCTTAAAGTAGAAAATAAAACAAGTCATGAAGTCTTCAATATCTGAGCAAGAAACGTAAGAATGAAATTGTTAGAGTCAATTTGTAAGCTTCGTTGAGAATCGCATTTTACTTATGTTAGCCATTTCTATTGTATGTAGACAATCTATTTCTCCATTAAAAAAAGTGTTGGAGAATAATGAAAATTAATTGCATATGTTTAGATTTGATATTTATTTAATAGTTTGATCTTGTTTGTTAGAAGTTGGTTACAACCATCTAACCCTAATGACCTCTTATATAATGTAATCTTTATTGATTAATAAAATGCACGACGATGGGTGGATTTTCTTAGGCAACCTCCAAGCATAGCCTGCCTCACCTGTGAGGCATTGATCTCCTTGCCACTTTGTAAGTTATAATCTATTATTTTCTAAAAAATATCTAATATTAAATATATTGAAAAACTTTAAAACATAATTTATTAATTGAAAACTAAAAAACCGTACCAATCATTATAGAGCTCGCTTTGGAATGTACTCATAATTATCCTTCTAGGTTGTGTGGAGCCATTTCCGAGTATATCCTAAAGGGAATATAGCGAACGTGGCTATAACTAATGCATGAAAAAGGATGATTAAAATGTATATAGAAGCTTTAGACTTCTCATAGGGGGTGACTTTGATAGCTTTATAATACGGTATGGTCTGTAGTGAGTGTGTTACAACCAACTTAGGTGTATTTAAGATATAATATAACAATTTATATTAATATTTATTTTTCAAAAGGTTTAGATTGCAAAAATACTGAATTTGTGAGTTAGTTATAAATTGTAACTTAATGTGAAAAGAAGGTTTAAAAAAGTTCAAATATTTTGATCATTGTTATATTTAATAGATTACAACCAACTTAGGTGTATTTAAGATATAATATAACAATTATATTAATATTTATTTTTCAAAAGGTTCAGATTGCAAAAATACTGAATTTGTGAGTTAGTTATAAATTGTAACTTAATGTGAAAAGAAGGTTTCAAAAAGTTCAAATATTTTGATCATTGTTATATTTAATAGATTACAACCAACTTAGGTGTATTTAAGATATAATATAACAATTTATATTAATATTTATTTTTCAAAATCTCAAAAGGTTCAGATTGCAAAAATACTGAATTTGTGAGTTAGTTATAAATTGTAACTTAATGTGAAAAGAAGGTTTCAAAAAGTTCAAATATTTTGATCATTGTTATATTTAATAGATGAGGTGTTTTTTTCTCTCGAAAATAAATTCCCACTATGCTTTTCACTTTCTGTCATTTGAAAATAGTACCAATATAAAATTAGTCACCTAAATTCAATGCCACTTTTTATAGTAATTTTTCCTATTTTATAAGAATTCATGTTTTAATTTGATTATTATCACCACGATTTCTAGATTTTAATATGAAATAAATTGTTACATTGATTCTTTTAATAGCATTGTATGAGTGATTCCTTCAATCACATCGTATGAGCCATGCGACGCTTACATAATCACATCGTATGACTCATGCGACGCTAACTTACATTTTTTATTTAGCTTTCCATGTTTGATATTCAGATTACAATATTGGAAAGGGCTAGTATATCTTTTATGTTGGATTAATGAGAGGGAGTTGTGAATTAGTATGAGTAATTTATACCATTTTTAATCATAATTTATATTTATTTAAATTATTAAACAATGTTTATCAGTTTATGATAAATATATTATTGTATCATAAACATTAATATTTATGGGGAATAATAAACAATAATGAATAAATCCACACAATACACAGTACACCAATATTTATGTGAAAACTCAATGCGGGATAAAATCACAAAATGTTTTTCTTATATGACAAAGAATTACATTCAAGAAAGTAGCAACTTCCAATTCTCTAGCTCTAACTGGAAGAAGGATCCAACCCCCTAGTTTTTTAGGCTCCAACCTGAAGGAAGCTATGACTTCCTAACTCTCTGAATCCAATCAAAAGGAGGCTACAACCCCCTAGGTTCATTGGCTTCAACTGGAAGGTGGCTATAACCACCGAATTCTCTGGCTCCAACCAGAAGGAGACTCCAACCGCCTAAGTCTTAGGCTCCAACCTAAAGGAAGCTCCAACTCCTTGGTTCTCCAGAATAAACTAGAAAGAGGCTACAACCCCATTTCCTTTTCCTGTCGAACCACCCTGAAATATAA
>JASDQU010202943.1:6346-24183 GCA_032191745.1 Picea mariana | reverse complement strand
AGGGGGTTGTAGCCTCCTTCTCGTTGTAGCCAGAGAATTGGGGAGTTGGAGCTTCCCTCAAGTTGTAGCTTGAGAAACTAGGGGGTTGGAGCCTCCTTCTAGTTGCAACTGGAAAACAAAGGAAGTTGGTGCTTCCAAGGAATGTAATTCTTCAAGACATATAAGAAAAATCATTTTGTGGTTTTCTCCCAATTTGGGTTTCAACGTAAAACATTGGTGTATTGTGTATGTGTATGTGTGTTCATTTGTGCATTACTTATTTACTCTGTATTTATTGGATGATAATGCTTCATTGATATAACACTTGGATTATATGGTTAAAAGGGGTATTATTGCTCTATCACTGATTCACCCCTCCTCTCAATAATCCAACATCTCTCATGATTATGTGTGTAGTTGTTGTTGGTGCAAAGCATCTACCACAAATACCTTCATGAAACTCTTGTAGCACTCTTTGGGACCTTATTGATCCAAATTATTTTGAGAACGACATAAAAGAAGAAATATAAAAAAGATATAACAAGGAGATACACAAAGATATTACAAGGAACATAGTAATATAGTAAAACGGTAAAAATCAGGTTCCATTAATGATTGTGTGGAATACAAAATATTGTAAAATACAAAGCACACAAGCTAGTTAGAATGGTGGTATCTTATCTCTTAAGAGCAATGTGTCATCTACGCTCATTCGTAGGAATTTGATTACAATAAGGCTCCAAAGGCCCTTTTAACATAAAGCATAAATGAGAAAATTGTAAAAATTCAAAACCCTAACCCCAGAAGATGAAATGCCAAAAGGTTTGTGGGCTTTGATGGGGGTACTTGATATGTCAAGTTATCAAGGGAACAACTTTTGCATATGATCTTTGTTTGGGGTGCTCGGTGCTCCGTCGAAAGGTATAGTCAAGGAGTACACATTCCAAATGGCCCAATACATACCAACAAGGTTGTATTGGGCGCTTCCAAGTCATAAAAACGTCGTTTAGGGCCTCAAAATGGCCCTAGAAGTTTGGGACCCGAAAAACTATAGAAAAACTGCCAAGATGAAAACTGTAATTTGATCTAGTGGAATAGGTGGGAGGCCATTGATGTACACCTCGATTAATCCTCCCCCCTTAGGAAGAAATGGTATTCATTGCATCAATTTGATCCATCAGATGGGGAAACTTCTGCTGAATATGGCTCCTGGTGAGCCACTTTCCTTGATGAAGAAACTGCCCTGCTTTGACGACCCAACATAGTTGGATGTTTTGTTGGCAGGTTCCCTTCATATTGGTGTCCATGATTCAATTATTTGCCACTTTTTCAATGCAATTAAGATTGAGTTTTATAGGGGCCAAGTGCTTGATCACGTTCAAAGTTTCCAAGAGAGGTGGTAAATATGGTCGAAGTAGTTCCACATTAAATATCAGGTGCAAGCCAAGGAAAGGAAGAATACTTAACTAAAAAAAATTCTCACCCACAAACTTGGTGATGGTGTAAGGCCCATATCAGAGTGGGTGTATCTTCTGATGGGGTCTTGTGAGGTGATCTTTCTGCAAATGAAACCATACCTTATCTCCCACTTGAAACTTGTGTGGTGCCTAGTGTTGATCATAGAGATACTTGTACTTGGCATTGGCTTTATGAAAAATATCATGAATGTGTTGTTGAATGTGATGGATTCACTCAAAAATTTGGTTGCTCGATCAACCTCGGTCTGCACATAGGAGGACTCTTCCTTTGCAACTATAATGGGAAAAGTTACGTCAATGGGGGCCAATGGTTGGAACCCAAAGCACACCTGAAAAGGGTTGTGGCCAATAGAGTTGTGGATGTATCTATTGTAGCTATGTTTAACATAAGGAAGGCTTTCATCCCATGTGTGTGGATGTTTGGAATTGTACGTCCTCGAGATATGGAAAATTATCATGTTGACTACCTTTGTTTTTCCATCAGTCTGTGGGTGGAAGGAAGTTGATTTGGCCAGCTTGGTGTCCATCATCGACCATAGGCTATACCAAAAAGTGATCAGGAACCTATTATCTTGATCTAATATCATGGTTCGTGGGAGCCCAAAATGAACCAAAAAATGTTCAAAGAATATCTTGGCGGTGGCCTCGACTATGATGCTCTTCTTGCAGGGTGCAAAAAATTCCATCTTAGAGAATTGATCAACGACCAAGAAGACATAGTCATTCCCATGCTTGGTTGAAGGCAAAACAGACATGTAATCCATGGATATGGACTCCCAAGGCCTATTTGGAATAAGAAAAGGGGTGTATAGCTNTGTACTTGTGGACATCTGTCAAAGCTTTGGCCAACAAAAATGATTTTGCAGTACTACCATTGTTTTGTCTAAACCAAAATGTCCTAATTCCTCATTTTAATGAGCTTCCCATATCAACTTTGAACACTCGCTTGAAGGAACATGGAGATGGCTCAGATGGCATAGAAATCCATCATGGAGATGAAAGACTGGAATTTTTTTTTCTGTGCTCAATTTTTTATAGGAAGCAACAAAGTCAAAGTCATTATTGCATAATTGTGGCCACCCAGATGTCTCATGCCCACAAGAGTTAAGAACTGTGGTTAGTGCCACAACCGGGGGTCGAATGAGGAAATTTGCAAGATGGTTGGTGTTACTCTTCTTGTACTTGATGTTCAAGAGGAATTGCTACATGTACATGGACTACTTATGATGGTGGTCATTCTATAACTTTCCTTGTGTCTGCATGAATTGTAGAGGTCTGTGATCAATGTGGATGATCATTTCCTTCCCTAGAATGTAATGCTTCCACTGTTGACATGCCTACACAATGGAGTACACATCTTTGTCATAGGTGGGGTATCTGTGAAAAACATCAGACAGTGTTTCACTATGATAGTATATTGAATGCCCATGCTGAGTGAGGTTAGCACTGATAGCATAATCTAAATCATCTATCTCAATCTCAAATGGTTGTTGTAGGTATGATAGAATAAGGAATGGTGTTGAGCAAAGGTGGAATTTCAAATCCTCAAATGATTTTTGTTGGGATGAAAACCACAAAAACTTTTCCTTCACTCCACTCTTGGTCACTTGGCTTAGGGCCCAAGTAATATGGGAGAACTCAACACAAACTGGTGATAGAATTTGGTAAGGCCCAAGAAGCTACGGAGCTTGGTCATCGTCTTCAGGTCCAACCAATCACGGATGAATTGTATCTTGGATGGATCCACATGCATATCCTACTCATCCATCATGTATCCCAAATATTGGATTCTTTGCATGATGAAGGAACACTTCTCCAAATTGGCATATAACTTATGTTGTTGCAGGGTGCTCAAGACCTGTTGAATATGCTTCAAATTTTCCTCCCAATTTTTTTTGAAGATGAGGATGTCATCCAAATATATGACCACAAAGGATTTTTTGAATGGACACAATATGTCATCCATCATCTGCATGAATGTGGTCAGGGCATTATTCAAGCCAAACAACATGACTAGCCACTCGAAGAGACTTTCTTTAGACTTGAAGGTTGTCTTCCATACATCAGTTTGTTCAATCGACACCTAGTGGTAGCCTGACTGAAGTCAGGCTACCACTNCCATACATCAGTTTGTTCAATCGACACCTAGTGGTAGCCTGACTTCAAATCAATCTTACTGAAAAACTTGGTTCCCTTGATTTGATCAAGAAGATCATCAATCTAGGGGATTGGGTATTGGTTCCTTACTGTGATCTTTTTCAATTCTCTGTAATCAATACAAATTCGTCATGTCCTGTCCATCTTCTATACCAGAACAATTGGGCTCCCGCAAGGTGAGGATATTGGTCTTATGTGGCCCTTCAGAATTATCTCTTGGATCTGGCATTTGATTTCTTCATTCTCCATAATGGAACACCTGTACACAACGTCGTTAGGTAGAGGAGCATCAGGTGTTAAATCAATTGATTTCTTTACTTGATAGTGCACAGACACCCCAACAGGTGAGGAAAATATGTCTTTGTTCTCTTCTACTGTCTTTTCCACCTGTTTTTGTTGTGTAGATAGACTCGGTGTAGAGGTTTTGGTGGTTGCAGTGAACTTTCGTTCACCTTCTGACCGAACCATAAAGAGGAAAAATCTCCTGGTCCGAGAGACCACCCTTCTAACTGCTTCGTGGAGATCAAAGAGACCGCAGTAGTTGGGACTACCTTCGATACCTTGTAGATTTGATCTCCTAAAGTAATAATGACACTACGAGGCCTAGATTATTAAACACCATGACACTTCCACATATATGTTTGTTCTAACAAAACATCACAAAATTCAAGGGTGGAAACATCACACAATACCTTGTATTTGAAGGGTTTGATGTCGTAGTGCAGGCGACATTGTTGGTTGACGCATATGTCATGTCCCTGGTTGATCCAACCGATGGTGTATGGATGAGGATGTGGTTTCTTTGTTAAGGTCGACCTCTTGATTACCTCTTCTAAGATTAGGTTCTTCTAGCTACCACTATCAACAATGAAATGGAGTGGGGTCCCCTTCACCCACATTTGTGAGTGGAGGAGGCACTCCCCTTCTTCAAGCTCCTCTAGTTGGAATTTTTTGGCAGGGATGGTGACACTGGGTTATGCGTTTATGGTCCATTTTCACTTTTCCAGTTCTGAATCAGAGTCTGAGTCAGCATCTAACCCTGAGGATTTTGTCTCAACCAACAATGATTGGGGATTTTTTGGACCTCACACCACTTTCCAGTGTCCTTCTTCGACTTCCCATTAACCTTCTTTCCTGGTGGCTTGGACTACTTGTCTTGGGACTGGCCATCCTTTCTCTTTCCTTTTCTCTAGGAGTTAGGGCCACCCTTACCATACTTCGGTTGTTGCAGATTTGTAGACCCAAACTCCCACTTGTTTTTTTATCCATATTTTCAGAACAAAATGAAGATGGAGATAGAACAATGAAATATACAAATACATTGAAATAAACACAAAGATATAGTAATGCATAATTTTTATTAATGAGAGAATGTACAAAAACTATAAAATTACAGAGTGAATGACTCGCTAGAATGGTGGCAACTATCGTTGAGAAGAGATGTGATGGCTACACTCATTCGCAAGAAGATGATGATGCTTATAATGAGGCTCTAGAGGAATTTTTAACATAAATAAAATCCAAAACCCTAACCCCAGAAGATGAAATTCCAAAAGTTTTGCGGGCCCCAATGGGGGTAGTTGGTACGTCAACTTCCCAAGGGCGTAACTTTTGCATATGATATTTGTTTGGGGCACATGATAGCTCGTTTGAAAGGCCTGTATGAGGACTTCACATTTTGACATCACACTCTAGCTAAACCCTATAGTGTGACTGTGGCGGGCCCAAAAAAATCTTTTTAGGGCCTCAAAATGACCCTAAAATTTTAAGACCCGAAAAGCTGTAAAAAAACTGCCAAGGTAGAAACCCCTGTTTTGAGCCAGTGGAATAGGTGGGCGGCCACCAATTTCCACCAGGATCAATCCTACCCCCTTAGGAAACAATGCTCTCCATTATGTCAAGTCCCTAGGGAATGTTTTTCTAAATCTGAACCTTGGTGAGTTGCTTTCATTGCTGAAGAATTTGTCCTGCTTAGCTTGTTGAAGGTTGTTATGAACCTGTTGTTGGAGCGGTTGGATTTGTTTAACCAATTTGGATGCATGATCTTCCTGAGTGTGGGAGGAATCCATCGGTGAAGATGCAGCATGAAGAAAATGAAGGTATTTATCATAACTTGGTTTGACTGGGAAGTGTGGAGGCACCCCCGTATGTGCAATAGGAATATCTTAGTGCTCTTCTACAATCTTGTTGATCTACTTTTGTCGGATAGAAGGGTATTGGGTTGAGGTTGAAGTGGTTGCAGTTTTATTCTCTTCTAACCAGGTTGTGAAGAGCCTAAAATTTTCAGTATGAGAGATCACTTTGTGGCACTACATTGTCGATACAGTAGTCGAAACTACCTCTGGTATCTTGTAGGGATGACCCGCCAGGGTAAAAATTACACTATGGGGTTGAGACTCATAAAAAACATGATGCCTCCACATATATGGCTGGCCTAACATAACATCATATACTTCTAGTGGATAAACATCACACAATATATCATCCTTGAATGGCTTGATGTCGTATGGCAAGCGACATTGTTGGATGACATGAAGATCTCGTCCCTGGCGGAGCCATCCAATGTTGTATGGATATGGGTGTGGTGTTATCGGTAAATCCAATTGCTTGACGAACTCTATTGAGATGAGGCTCTTCTAGCTTCCATTATCAACAATAAAATGCAATGGGGTCCCCTTCACCCACATCTGTGAATGGAAAAGGTGCTCCCCCTCCTCAAGATCCTCTGGTTCTTCTGGTTGGATTGTTATGGTCGCAACAATAGCATTGAGTTTTGCATCAATTATCTTTCTCCTTTTATTATTGCCTGAATCGTAGTTTGAGTCAAGGCTCGGATATTTTTCTTTGAGCTCAGCCACCAATGATTGTTTCAAGCAGCATTCATCAGTGTTATGCCAAGGGATTTTGTGGAAGTCGCACCACTTCCCAGTGTCCTTATTCATCTTCCCATTTTTATTCTTTTCTTGCAGATTGGACTGGTTGTATTGAGGTTGACTATTCTGTGGATTAGGGATGCCTTTACTATACTTTGGTTGTTGTGGCTTTGCAAACCCAAATTCCCACTTGTTCTGGTGCTTAAATTTTTGCTCGATTTTGATGGCATATTGATAAACTTCTCCCAATGATGAGATGTCCAAAAACTACATTTTGGTTTGGATGTACTTGTGTAGAGCCCTGCAGTATTTTAGAACCATATGTTGCTCAAAGTATTTGATACCCAGCTTGGTGCACAAGGTATGGAAGATATTTGTGAACTCTGACACAGTTTGGTCCCACTTTTGATGCAGCGTGGTCCATCTCATGTATGTTGGCATGTTTACAGGCATAATGTGCTTGTCATTGATGGCAAGAACAATAGCGATGATGGTATGTTTACAGGAAAGGAAAGAAGCAATGACGACAAACAGGGAAAGAATAAGTTCAGGAGGAAGAGAGAACAGTATGCAGAGATCAAAGATTAGAAGAGATAGTGCTTTGCGCTCTCCAGAAGTGCAGTCGAGGTCCAAGAGAAGGACTCGTAGGAGGAGAAAAGGTCGAGACCTTTGAACACTTAGAAAACCTTCTAATTCAGAGAAATTAGAAAGCTCAGGAGGAAGAGTGACAGTGGTGGTCAGATCAATGTCCAAACAGGAGGAGTGTGCAGAAAGATCGAGTTGTCGATCTGAGAACATGATCGACGAAAAACCATTAGTCTGGGTCTAAAGATGTGAGGATTTTACACTTAGGAAAGTTTAATATTTGAAATCTCTGGAATGCGAAGTTCTATCAGCCGTCGGATCAATTTAGAGTGGAAGGACAAGATAAGCTAGCAAAGTTGCATCACAGAAAGATCGAGCCATCGATCCAAGATCATGATCGAATGAACAGCATTCACTTTGGATATAGAGATGTGAGGAGGTTACGCTCCTAAAATTTTGAGATTTGAAATCCCCGGAATGTGAAGTTTCGTCAACCGTCGGATCTGGAGATCAGACATTGACTATTAGATCAGGGAGATCTACATCAGCAAATCTCGTCCTCGAGGACATGTGGTAGACCACGTCAGCAGATCACGTCAGCAAGGACACCAGGTAGACCACGTCAGCAAGGACATGTGGCATAATAAGACAATGAAAAGTGTCAAGTTGATTCAGCATTTCAGGTACGTGTAAATCACAAATCCGAGTGACATGTGGTAGTTTCTTGGCTCATGACACATCATCGAGTGACGCAAGAGTTACGTCACTACGGGAGTTTTTCTTCAGGAGTTTTACCACCAGTATTTGTGCAAATACCCGAAGTCCCGAATGTCGAAGACCCAAAGTGGATATGAGTCGTTCGATCTGAAGATCACTTCGGGTTTATTCTTGATCGTTGATTGTGTAGCAGGATACATGTCAATGGATTGTGAACTCTGGGTGAAACTTCTCTAGGAGAACGTGAAGGAGAAAATTTTGAGATTGCCAAAGGCCGAAGTCCCAGAGCGGAGGATAGTTGTTGGATTAAAGAGGAAACGCGTCAGTAGATTTTCATCTCCAGGAAAACGCGAAGGAGAAAGGTTTGAGATTGCTGAAGTGTTGAAGTCCCGAAGTGAACGAGGACCATTGATTTGAGGAGGACACATGGCAAGAATATGTGGACTCTGGATAAAAGTGTTCTAAGAAAGCGGAGGTTGAGAATTGAAATCTCCAAAGTCTAGAGACCCGAAGGAGATCTTGACCATTGATCCGAGAGGGACACATGTCGTTGGATCGTGGACTCCAGGTGAAATTCTCTAGGAGCAAGCGGAGTTTGAGAATCGAAACTCCCAAAGCCCGAAAGGAGAAATCAACCTCGTCTGTTGGTTTGGAGGGACACGTGTCATCTGATCGTTAAGACCAAGGATTGCGTGTGGACAAAGGACAGAATATAGATTCGTCGATTGAAGAGGACAGATGTCAGCAGATCTTCCATTCCAGAAGATATCCAGTTAGCAATAACAGGGTTTGAGAGTTGAAACTCTCGGAGCCCGGATCACGAAGGAAACCTCAGTCGTTGATGGAGGAAGGAGAGATCTAGTCTGCAGACTTGAGAGCACACATATGAACCGTCCATTCAATAGCACCGTCAATATCATGAGATCGATAGTCATGCTCCATTGCAGGGCCAGAATATGCTCGGACCTTAATTTTTCATGAGCGGGCCACAATTGAAACCATGGTTTTGGAGAAAGGACGCGTGGAGGCTTGTAATGAATTGCGAGGAGAAAAGAGGTTTTCCCTCAAACCTCCTACGAACACGCCTGCTATCGCATGCTCATATGAAGCTCATATACCAAGGTCATATCGTGAAATGAAGCCAGCGCTCACTAGACATGAATCGAGAAGCGCCTTTTTGAATAAGCGCTTAGTCACCATTGGTGGTCATGCGAAGGAAGGGTCTCAGAAGCCAAATAAGCCATAATTGACTGGTTTTCACTGACAGAGAAGATGAAGAGTTTCAACTTATAGAGAAGCTAAGGAATCTCATCATAACGCCAACTGATGATGAGCGCACTATGCATAACTGCCAGAGAAGATGAAGAGTTGTGATGATGATCAGGTAGATGACTCGACGTGACAAAGACATGCAGAACGGAGAATTGAATGAGATCCATGAGTTAGCTATGCAGTTTTGAGGAAGAGATGTAGTGAAAATCATGCAGAGGCGGGGCATGAAGTATGCACAAGGTGCACAGAGAGTATAAAAACGCGAAACATAGAAGAGATTGTGCGACTTTTGAGTGTTGTCCATATGGGTAGAAGCATGCGGTGTGTAGGATCTGAAGCATAGAAGAAGCAAGGAACAAAAATTCATATCTAAGAGAAGAACATAAAGCACAGCAAACTCGAGGATAGAGACACTGATGCAGGCAGAGCAGAGCAGTGTAGCAGAATAGTGATGAGACTGGTAAGCCATAGATAAATGTTGTATCACTGTGATAAAGTTGTAGCAAGCAAAGATTTATATTCCAGGGTGGTAGGGAGGTGTGAGGGAGGACTGTTGTCCTCAGAGTTTCAAGTGGGTTCTTGAACACAGGGAGTTGTAGCTTCCATCTAGTTGCAACCGTAAAAACCAGGGTGGCAAGGTGGTGCAAGGGAGAACTATTGTTCTATGTTATACAAGTTGGTTCTTGTGTGAATGGAAGTTGGTGCTTCCATCCAATTGGTGCTGGAACACTTAGGGAGTTGGTGCTTCCTTATAGTGGGTGCTAGAGAAACCAGGGAGCTGGTGCTTCCTTCTAGTGGGTGCTAGAGAAACTAGAGACTTGGTGCTCTCAGCAAGTTGCAGTTTGTAAAACAGAGGTTGTAGCCTCAAGAGGAGTTGGATATCATAAGAATGATAATGTATAGAAAATACAGATTACTTATCATATCAAGAAGAAGAGGTTTTTCCCTTTATGGGTTTCCTCAGGAAATATCTGTCTCTGTATATTTCATGTGTGTGATTGTTGATGTTGAATATTCTATTGTTTATTCAGGAAATATCTGCATTATTGTGATCGTCATTGAGTGTTTTGTAAATATTTTAAAATGGGCATAATTGTTTAAGCACAGTAACAACTGATTCACCCCCCCTCTCAGTTGTCCAACAATTGGTATCAAATTCGGTTCCTTTTATTTAAAGGTAGATCAGTAAGCTTAAACATGTCAATTCATGAAGGAACTTCAACCAATAAGGCCCCTCTGTTCAATCGAACAAACTTTGCCTTCTAAAAAGTTAGGATGAGAACCTACATAATGGCTTTAGGTGCAGATGTCTAGGATGTGGTAGAAACTGGTTATGTAAAGCCAGTTGTACTAGCTAATAAGGATGACAAGCTAGAATTCAGCTTCAACACTAAGGCTATGAATGTTATTCTGAGTGGGCTTGCAGAAGCAGAATTTGTAAAAGTTATGCACTTAGAAACTGCCAAAGACATGTGGGACAAACTCATTAGCAGTTATGAACGTAATGAGAAGGTAAAGGATGCCAAGCGTCAAAACTACAGAGTACAGTTTGAACAACTACAAATGAAAGAAGATGAAACTATTGGGAAGTACTTTCTGAGAGTTGAAGAACTAGTAAATGCAATGAAATCTCTTGGTGGAAAAATTGAGGAAGCCTCTTTAGTTCAGAAAATTTTGAGATCTTTGCCAAATAGGTTCAACTCAAAGGTCTCTGCTATAGAAGAACTTAATGATCTAAAATATTTGTCTTTTGATCAACTTCTAGGAACATTGACTGCATATGAATTGAGGATAGGTAAAGATAAATCCAACACTAGAGAAACTTCTTTTAAAGCATATAAGCATGAGGAATCTAAGCCTGATGAAATTGAAGAAAAATTTGTGAGAATACTAAAGAAAGGATCAGGCAAGTACCAAGGCAAGTTTCCCTTCAAGTGTTTTAACTGTGGAAAGATAGGTCACTTTGCATCTAAGTGTCCACACAAGAAGCAGGATCAGAATTCTGAAGGTGAAAAGAAGTGCAAACCCATGAGATTTGGTAAAAAGAAAAGTTTATGTGCAAACAATGATGACTTTTCAAAAGACACAAATAGTGACTCTTCATGTGAAGATAAGGTTAATGAATTTGTGCTTATGGCCAAAGAGGATTATGATAACCAAAACACAGGAAGTGATGTTAATGATGAAGAATTTGTGGTTGATATGGAAGGTGAACTAATCAGTGCCTTAGAAGAGATTGACAGACTCAGACTCGAGAAGAGAAAACAAAAACAGTTGTTGATGTAGTTTGAAAAGAATGCTAAAAAACCTGATGAAGACTTTGCCCTACTAAAGGTGGAGTTAGAAGAGGCAAAGAAGATAGAGGACATCCTGAAACAACAGTTATCAAAAAATAAGGCAATATGTGAAGCCTTGGAAGAAGAAATAGTAAAAACCAGAAAAGAGATGGAGAAGTTTAAAGCATTGTATCTCCAAAATGTTCCAAGCATTAAAGCCTCAACAGAACTAAATGACATTCTGAAAAAACAGATATCTCCTTTGTTTAAGACTGGTTTAGGCTATGTAAGTGGTTCAAGCAGCAAAGAGCCAGTAAATATGATCAAGTTCCAAGTCAGCAGACAATCAAACCATGAGAGTACTATGTCACCAAAAGATAATAAAGAAAAGATGATCCCTGATCAAAAACAAAGAGGTTAGAAGATGGAGCAACAATTGCCAAGAAGAAGGCCACCCTTCAGGTACCAAAATTTCTTCTATGGTTACTGCTTTTACTATTCTAATTTTGGTCATAAGATTGCAAATTGTCAAATTAAGTTTAGAGACATGCAACTGAGGAGGTCAATAAATAAACAATCTTTACAACATAGAACTAAGCAACCAATGAATAGACAACATAGCACCAATCACTTTGACCTATTGAACAATGAGCTCGAATGTTATAATTGTCATAACTTCGGCCACAAAGCTGCAAACTGCCATCTAAAGAATTACAAAATAGATGCAAAGATAAAACCCTTAGCTAAAAATTTCAGCACATGGAAAAAGAAAGATAGTGAAAATTGTGGTCTAGTACTTTCAGCTCAAAAAAAAAAAGACCCCTGGTATATAGAGAGTGGATGTTCCAAGCACATTATTGGAGACAAGGATAAGTTTATGTCAATAAGTAAAGGCAAAACAGGAAACGTGACCTTTGGAAATGATGAACCAGGTAAAAACAAGGGTAAAGGGATGGTGAGTTTAAGTAATGGCAAAGGAAAATCCCAAGATGTCCTGCTTGTAGATGGGCTGAAACATAATTTTCTCAGTGTAAGTCAAATGTGTGATAGAGGATGTGAAGTGGTGTTCACTTCCAAATATTGTAATATAAAGTCTGTAANAATCCATGTAAGTGATTCAAGCAGCAAAGAGCCAGTAAAGATGATCAAGTTCCAAGTCAGCAGACAATCAAACCATGAGAGTACTGTCACCAAAAGATAATAAAGACAAGATGATCCCTGATAAAAAACAAAGAGGTCAGAAGATGGAGTAACAATTGCCAGGAAGAAGGCCACCCTTCAGGTACCAAAATTTCTTCTATGGTTACTGCTTTTACTGTTCTAATTTTGGTCATAAGATTGCAAATTGTCAAATTAAGTTTAGAGACATGCAACTGAGGAGGTCAATAAATAAACAATCTTTACAACATAGAACTAAGCAGTCAATGAATAGACAGCATAGCACCAATCAATTTGACCTATTGAACAATGAGCTCGAATGTTATAATTGTCATAACTTCGGCCACAAATCTGCAAGCTACCATCTGAAGAATTATAAAATAGATGCAAAGATAAAACCCTTAGCTAAAAATGTCAGCACATGGAAAAAGAAAGATAGTGAAAATTGTGGTCTAATACTTTCAGCCCAAAAAAAAAAAGACCTCTGGTATATAGAGAGTGGATGCTCCAAGCACATGACTGGAGACAAGGATAATTTTATGTCAATAAGTAAAGGCAAAACAAGAAACGTGACCTTTGGAAATGATGAACCAGGTAAAAACAAGGGTAAAATGATGGTGATTTTAAGTAATGGCAAAGGAAAATCCTAGGATGTCCTACTTGTAGATGGGATGAAACATAATTTTCTCAGTGTAAATCAAATGTGTGATAGAGGATGTGAAGTGGTGTTCATTTCCAAATATTGTAATATAAAGTTTGTAAATTTAGGACAAGTGGTGGCTAAAGGCATAAGGACAGATAATAATGTATATGTGTTGAAAGAAGATAGAGAAGAGTGTCATCTAAGAAAACGCGATGAGAGATGGTTATGGCATAGGAGACTTGGAAATCTAAACTTTGACCACTTAATCAAGTTCAAAAACCTTGAGGCAGTAAAATATCTTCCAAGAATATCAAATCCACAAGATTCTGTGTGTAAACCATGTCAAGTAGGAAAGCTAACCAAGACACAATTTAAATCCAAGAACTCTACTTCAACAGAGAAAACACTCCAATTATCTCATATGGGTCTATGTGAACCATCAAGATAGGAAGGCATAGGGAAGGAAAACTACTTCATGTTGATCATTGATGATTACTCTAGACTCACTTGGGTTGCTTTCCTCAAAGAAAAAGATGAATCATTTGAGAAATTTAAAATATTTAAGGCTTTAACTGAGAATCAAACAGGCAACAGATTAAAGGTTGTGAGATCATACAGAGGAGGAGAATTTGTGTCAAGTGATTTCAAGGAGTTCTTTGATAAACATGGGATCAAAAGAGAATACACAATCCCAGGAACCCCACAGCAAAACGGAGTAGTTGAGAGGCAAAACAGAACAGTTCAGCAAATGGCCAAGTCAATGATGAATGAGAAGAACATTGGTCAAACCTACTGGGTAGAAGCAATACACACAGCAATCCATATTCTTAATAAAGCTCACCTCATACCACACAGTGACAAGACACCTTATGAACTATGGCATGGAAGACCTGCTACAATCAAACACTTCAAAGTCTTTGGGAGTAAGTGCTACATAAAGAATAATAATGAGAATCTTGGCAAGTATGATGACAGAGCTGATGAAGGCATCTTCTTGGGGTATGCTACAAATAGTAAAGGATACAGATGCTATAATAAGAGGCTGCATAAATTGGTTGATTGTATTGACATAAAAGTTGATGAAGGAGTCTTAGTAAGAGAGGTGAAAAATACTGAATCAACAACAGAGGATATAGGTGAAGTTGAATTTGAACATGTTCAAGAATCAAAACAAGAAGACTTTGAGTCAAATGAAGATGCAAATACTCGGGCAGACTCAAATCAGCAGACAATATCAAATTCTTCCTCCTGAATTACTCAAAAGAATCATCCTGCAAGTTAGATAATTGGTGAAAAATACAAAGGTGTACAAACTAGGAGAAGGATAATCAAAAACACTGAGCAATCACATATAGCCTTCGTATCCATGGTGGAACCCAAGAACTTCAATGAATCCAGTGAAGATGTAAACTGGTTAAAATTAATGAATGAGGAACTGGACCAGATTGAAAATAATGACACTTGGGAACTTGTTCCTAGGCCAGCAAATAAAAATGTAATAGCATCCAAATGGGTCTACAAAAATAAGATGAATGAGAAAGGAAATATTGTAACAAATAAGGCTAGATTGGTCTGCAAAGGATATGCTCAAATAGAAGGATTGGACTTTGATGAAACATGTGCATCTGTAGCAAGATCAGAAGCTATTAGAATGTTTCTTGCCTATGCTTTTCATAATAAGTTTAAATTCTATCAAATGGATGTCAAGACAGCTTTTTTAAATGGAGATCTAAAAGAAGAATTCTATATGTAACAACCAAAAGGTTTCCAACTGTTAGATAACCCTAACTTTGTATGCAAGATAAAGAAAGCCTTATATGGGTTGAAACAAGCTCCTCGTGCTTGGTATCACAGACTGGATATGTATCTACAAGACAAAGGGTTCAAGAGAGGAACAGTTGACAACAATTTATATATCAAAACAGAGGGTAATGATCTGCTCATTGTGTTTTTCTATGTAGATGACATCATCTTCGGTAGTAATAATGTGTCATTGGTACAATGGTTTGCTTCTTCCATGCAGTCTGAATTTGAAATGTCTATGATAGGGAAACAATCATTTTTTCTTGGCCTACAAATTACTCAGAGGTCTGAAGGAATATTTCTTTCTCAAAAAAATATCTAAGAGAAATGTTGAAAATGTTTCAAATAGAAGATTCTAAACCTATGAGCACACCTATGGTCACTTGATGTAAGTTAAGCAAGGATGATGATTCACCTGATGTTGATTAGAGTTCATATAGGTATATGATAGGCAGCCTATTGTATATCACAGCATCTCATCCAGACATAATGCATGTTGTTGGAATGGTAGAAAGGTATCAGGATGCACCTAAACAGAGTCATTTGTTAGTTGTCAAAAGAATATTCAGATACTTGAAAGGAACAATGGACTACAGCCTAGGGTATCCTAGGAATTAGAATTTTCAATTATCAATCTATTCATATGTTGATTGGGATAACTATGTGGATGAAAGGAAAAGCACGAGTGGCGGTGCATTCTTCTTAGGAGATTCCCTTGTAACATGGTTGAGCAAGAAGAAAGGTTCCATTTCCTTATCAACTACAGAAGTTGAATACATTGCAGCTGCCACCTGTTGTACCCAAGTGTTGTGGATGATTCAGACACTTGCAGACTTGGAGGTAAATTATACTGCACCAATCCCAATCCTTTGTGATAATACCAGTGCAATTAGTGTGTCAAATAATCATGTCTTTCACTCCAAGACCAATCATATACCCATCAAGTATCACTTCTTGAGGGAACAGGTAACCAACTCTATGGTTTCTTTGCATTATATTCCATCCAAATATCATATTGTTGATATCTTCACTAAAACGCTTACACAAGCTTAGTTTGAGTATCTACGCTAGAAGTTGGGTGTGACCCCACTATCAACCTAAGAGAGTCCATCCTGTCAGGGTGAGAATGTATTGGTTGAATATCTGATACCTCCGAAAAATATTGCAACAGCTCAGAGGGAGCATGCTTTCTTTGACATTGATGTCAAAGGGGGAGAAAGGGAGTGGTCTGGATTCTATAGTTGGATAATAGTGTAGCCTTAAGGGTTGCCATCAATGCCAAAGGGGGATATTGTTGGCATGTTTATAGGAAGAATGTGCTTGTCATTGATGGAAAGAATAGCAACAATGATGGTATGTTTACAGGCAAGGAAAGAAACAATGATGGAAAACAAGGAAAGCATAAGTTTAGGAGGAAGAGCGAGTAGTATGCAGAGATCAAAACTCAGAAGAGGAAGTGCATCCGAGGTCCAAGATAAGGACTCACAGGAGGAGAAAAGGTCGATACCTTTGACCACTTAGAAAACCTTATAAGTCACAGAGATCAGAAAGCTCAGGAGGAAGAGCGACAGTGGTTGTTGGATCAGTGTCCAGACAGGAGGAGCACGCAAAAAGATCAATTCGTCGATCTGAGAACATGATTAACGAACAATGATTAGTCCAGGTCTAAATATGTGAGGAGTTTACACTCAGGAAAGTTTGAGATTTGAAATCTCTGGAATGTGAAGTTTCATTAGTTGTCGGATCAATTTCGAGTGGAAGGACGGGATAAGCTAGCAAAGTTTTATCACAGAAATATCGATCCGTCGATCCAAGATCTTGATCGAACGAACAAAATTCACTTCAGATATAGAGATGTGATGAGGTTATGCTCCTGAAAGTTTGAGATTTGAAATCCCCAGAATGGGAAGTTTCATTAGTCGTCGGATCTGGAGATCAGGCATTGATTGTTAGATCAGGGAGATCTATGTCAGCAAATCTCATCCTCAAGGACATGTGGCAAACCACGTCAGCAAGGACATGTGGCAGACCATATCAGCAAGGACACATGGCAGACCACGTCAGTAAGGACACGTGGTGCAATCAAACAATGACAAGTGTCAAGTTGATTCATCATTTCAGGTACGTGTAAATCACAAATCCGAGTGACACGTGGCAGGTACTTGTCTCGTGATGCGTCCTCGAGTGACGCAAGAGTTACGTCACTCCGAGAGTTTTTCTTCGAGAGTTTTACCGCCAGTACTCGCTCAAAGATCTGAAGTCCTGAAGTTACGAATGTCAAACACCTGAAGTGGATACGAGTCGTCCGATCTGAATATCACTTTGGGTGTATTCTCAATCGTTGATCGTGTAGCAGGATATGTTTCAATAGATCGTGAACTCCAGGTGAAACTTCTCTAGGAGAACACGAAGGAGAAAATTTTGAGATTGTCTAAGGTCGAAGTCCCGGAGTGGAGGATAGTCATTGGATTAAATAGGACACACATCAGTACATTGTCATCTTCGGGAAAACGCGAAGGAGAAAGGTTTGAGATTGTCGAAGTGTCGAAGTCCCGAAGTGAACGAGGACCGTTGATTCAAGGACACATGGTATGAATCTGTGGACTCCAGTTAAAAGTGTTATGAGCAAGAGAAGGTTGAGAATTGAAATCTTCAAAGTTCGGAGACATGAAGGAGATCTCGACCGTTGATCCGAGAGGGATACACGTTGTTGGATCGTGGACTCTGGGTGAAATGCTCCAAGAGCAAGAGGATTTTGAGAATCGAAACTCCCGAAGCCCGAAAGGCAAAATCAATCTTGTCTGTTGGTTTGGAGGGACACGTGTCATCTAATCGTTGAGACCAAGGATTGCGATTGGAAAAAGGAAAGAAGACAGAGTCATCGATTGAAGAGGAC
>JASDQU010202942.1:0-18991 GCA_032191745.1 Picea mariana | reverse complement strand
TGATTAGTCATTAGGTTGCAATTAATTAAGTGAGTAGGTAATCACTAGAGGATAATATATAATTTAGATAGGAGGAAGAATAGCGAAGAAGGCTCTGGGTCCTTAGAAAAGTTTTTCGTTTTGTGTCTGTAAGAGATATCAACTGTAATCATGTGTTTTTTAAATGAATAGAACAGAGGAAATTGATCCAATTGTACAGTGTTGATATTGTTTTACTGTTGGTATGTATTTTGTGGTTGCATGATGTTTATGGTGAGTGAATGAATAATTGAGTAAGCTTCAAGTGTTTCTCTTTTGTAAGTTATGCAAGGAGTGCATACCGAATGCAAAGAGTGTGTGTGAGAGAGTCTTTCAACTCGAAGCTCAGAAGAGTTAGCGTGGAAATTTTGTATGCAGAGGGTGCATATTAAGCACAAGGAGTGGGTATGCGAAGTCTTTGACTTAGAGAAAATGTTGGAGAAATAACTTGGGTTTTCTCGTAAGGCAATGAAGAGGTCGGTTGCAAGGAGTGCACAGGACCAGAAATCGACTAAGTGTTGAAGAAATCCCTTTGAGGAATTCAAAGTTTGAAGGAAGAACAAGTACGAAGGATTTAGCGGGAGAAATCCTTCAGGAGAATAAATTTGAAGACTGGACAAGATAAAGGGTTAAGATCCATCCAGGAGGAGCTGAACCATTTTAGATCATTAGATCTTGGAGAAGTCGTGCACTGGTTAGTCACGTAGATCTTTTGGAATTCAGGAATCAGAAGATTTGAAGTGAAGAGGAGTGAAAACCTTTGAAGCATGAAATCACGAAGTGGATCTCGACCGTTGGTTGTAGGAGAGATAAGGATCGTCGATTATCTAGGGAGAATTCAGGATTCACGATTCGGGAGAAAGCGGTGAAGCCATTGTCAAAAAGGGAAGAACTCGAAGTTCTGAAGTGGAATAAGGGTATGATCTAAGCCATTGATTGTTGGTTAAGGAGGACTGTTGATCTTCACGTGTGGAGACAATTCACGATTTTGGAAATCGCGAGTCAGAAGGAAGAAGGAAGCTAACTTCCAAAGTCATGAAATTTGAAGCCCCGATACATGAGGAAGGATCTGGACCATTGAGTCATGGGGAATCTCAGACCCTTGATATGAGGTGATTGAAGTCTGGAGTTCGGGAACTCGGGAGTTCAGGAATTTGGAAGGCGGAGAGTCAGGTTGACTCATATACAAATACCCGATATGTGAAGTTGCGAAGCGCTTTTTGAATAAGTGTGTGGTCACATCCAGTGGTCACATGTAGAGAGGGACTACCATAAAAGGGCTAGTGCCCACGAATTGAAAAGCGCTTAGGAAGGAGCAGCGAGTGTCATACGGACCGCGTTAAAGGAATAAGAGGGGCCTAAGTAAACTATTCTAGAGGGAAATTGAAGAGCTGAAGAGCCAATTTTTCTCAGTCTCAAAAGATCCTAGACCGGGAGGTCGCACAGCCCTTGGAGAGAAGGGGGGTCTGCACCAAGTGGTATTAGAGCCTGAAAAAAAAAATTGAAGTTGAACTCAGTGTGTTAGGAACATTTGAAGTGATGTCGTCGAGGGTACGCACAGGACCACCTATAGCAAATCGTGTTGTAGGAAGAGAAATGAGAGAGATTCACGCAAGGTTGGAAGCGATGGAAGTAATGCAAATGAGAACACTTGCCGCTAGAGACGTCAGTGATGCAGAGAGCGAAGAAATAGAATTTGAAGAAGCTATAGGGGAAGATGTGGCTGAAGAACGCTTATTGAAAGATGTTGTGAAGTTGGGAGCTAAAGCAAAGATGGATGTCCCAATGTATGAAGGTAACTTGGAGGCTGAGGAGCTATTGGACTGCATAAGGTCCATGGACAAGTATTTCGACTATGAAGATGTTGAGGAAGGAAGGAAGGTGAGACATGTTGTCACGAGATTAAAGAGACATGCAACACTGTGGTGGGATGAACTGCAGGCATAGAGGAGGAGTAAAGGAAAATAGAAGATAAAGAATTGGGATAGGATGGTAGCCAAACTGAAGGTTAAATTCACACCTAAGGATTACCAGATAAATCTGTTCAGAAAATTGCAGAACTTGAGACAGAGGGGTATGACAGTGAAAGAGTATATAGAAGAATTCTATACACTGAATATTAGGACTGGACAAAGAGAGAAGGATGATGAAAAATTTTCCAGGTATGTAAATGGCTTGAGGTATGAAATTCAAGATGAAATCAACATGATGACTGTGAGGACAGTGGAAGATGCATATCAGATTGCACTGAAGGTAGAAGAAAAGTTGGCTAGAAACCAGAGTCAACGAAACAGAAGTAGAGGCTCAAATAGAGGTAAGGGGGTTGTCTACCCTAAGGCATCGAAAAATAAGGATGAGAATGTGAAATCATATGGTCACTTTGAAAGAGGAGGAAGTTCCCAAAGAAGACCATTTGGTGGGAGAAATTATTTTCCTCGAGGAAGAAGAAGAGGTAGAGGAGGTGGAGTTAAATGTTATGCCCGTGGAAAGACAGGACACATGTCTTGGGAATGTCCCAAGAGGAAGAAAGAAGGAGGAGGAGAATCACACATTTTTGAGTCCCAAAATAATGTGGAAGTAGAGGCAGTAGAAGGAGGACATAACCTTATGATGAGGAAGGTTCTTCTAAAGCCAAAAAAAGAAATAGAAGACCCATTTCAGCGAACGAGGTTGTTCAGGACTGCTTGTAAGACAAAGGACAAAGTTTGTAAGATGATTATAGACAGTGGGAGTATTGATAATTTAGTATCTACATAAATGGTGGAGAAGCCGGAGCTGGAGAAAACTACACACCCAAGCCTGTATAAAGTATCGTGGTTGCAGAAAAAACATCAAGTGATGGTAAGTCAACAATGCAAAGTTGAATTTAAAATAGGAGGCTATAAAGATGAGATTTTGTGTGATGTAATTCCCATGGATGTTTGATAGGAATGTCATTCATGATGGGAGAAAAAATACTTATACTCTGGAAAAAAATGGTAGAACCCACATGTTACTGCTAATAGAAGAGAAGAAAGAAAAGGAAGAAGCCAGCACAAGAATACTTCTCATGAGTGGGAAGGAACTCTTGAAGGAGATCAAGAAAGATCAAGAAATGTAATTTGTTGTAGTGAAGAAGCCGAGAGTTATCCTTACCAATACTTCTATGAATGATTTACCTGAAGAAATCTAAGAATTGTTAGAGAATTTTGCTGACATAGTAGTGGATGAGTTACCTCACTCATTACCACCCATTAGGAGTATCAACCACCATATCGACTTGATTCTAGGAGCCATTTTGCCAAATAAAATAGCGTATAGGTTGACACCTCGAGAGAATGAAGAGGCGAAGATTCAAGTTCTGGAGTTGTTGGATAAAGGTTTAGTCAGGGAAAGTCTAAGCCCATGTGCAGTGCCAACTGTATTGAGTCCAAAGAAGGATGGAGGATGGAGAATGTGTACAGATTCCAGAGCTATCAACAAGATTACCATCAGGTATAGATTCCCTTTACCCAGGATGGATGATTTGATGGACTATTTGAGTGGAGCAAGCTATTTTTCAAAAATAGACTTGAAGAGTGGATATCATCAAATAAGAATGAGAGAGGGAGATGAATGGAAGACAACATTCAAGACAAATGAAGGTTTTTTTGAATGGCTAGTCATGCCATTTGGATTGACAAATTCTCCAGACACATTTGTGAGGTTGATGAATGAAGTACTGAAGGACTTCATAGGTAAATTTTTCATTGTATATCTGGATGATATATTAATTTTCAACAAAACAGAGGAGGAACATTTACAACACTTGACATTAATGATGAGGAGATTGCAGCAAGAAAAGTTGTTAATAAACTTGAAGAAAAGTTCTTTTATGAAGACATAACTCATATATTTGGGTTTTGTGATTTATTCAAATGAATTGAACATGGATCCAGAGAAGGTGAGAGCAATCAAAGAATGGTCGTCACCAAGGAGCATATTTGAGGTGAGAAGTTTTCATGGGTTAGCAAGTTTTTATAGAAAGTTTATCAGAAATTTTAGTGGTATATGTGCATCCATAATGGACACTGTGAAGAAGAAACACAAGTCTTTTAATTGGACAAAGGAGGCTGAGAAAAACTTAAGAGTGTTGAAAAAGAAGATAACAGAACAACCAATTTTGGTTTTACCAGATTTTGGAAAAACATTTAAGGTAAGATGTGATGCAAGTGGGATAGCCATTGGAGCAGTTTTGAGTCAAGATAATAGGCCAGTTGCTTATTTCAGTGAGAAGTTGAATGAGACTAAGGATAAATATTCTACATATGATAAGGAGTTTTATGTAGTGATTCAAGCTTTGAAGAAATGGAGACATTATTTAATTCCAAAGGAGTTTGTCTTGTATAGTGATAATCAAGCTTTGCAATTTATTACTAGGCAAGAGAAATTGAATCAGAGGCATGCTAAGTGGGTAGAATTCATGCAGAATTTTACTTTTGTCATTAAAAATATTTCTGGAAGTGCTAATAAAGTTGCAGATGCTTTGAGCAGAAGGATTTTGGTTATACAGGATTTCCAAGTGAAGACCTTAGGGTTTGAGCACCTTAAGGAAATGTATCAGGAAGATCCGGATTTTAAGAAGGCTTATGAAGCATATGAAAATCCTTTGTTGAGGGATAACAACTCATGGACATAATATTTGATCCAGGATGGATTGTTGTTTAAAGGAAGCCAACTGTGCATACCAAGATTCTCAATGAGAGATAATTTGTTAAAAGAAAAACATAGTGGAGGTCTAGCCTGACATTTCGGTCATGACAAAACATTTACACAACTAAATAGTTTATATTATTGGTCATGTATGAGGGAAGATGTGAAGATATTTGTAGACTGATGTAAGATTTGTCAACATGTAAAAGGGAAGAGACAAAACACTGGTTTGTATCAGCCATTGCCTATTCCAGAAAGGCCTTGGGATGCAATTAGTATGGATTTTGTATTGGGATTACCTAGAACCCAGAAGGGAAGTGATTCCATATTTATTGTGGTCGAAAGATTTTCTAAAATGAAACATTTCATACCATGTCAGAAGACAAATGATGCTACACACATAGCCAACGTGTTTTTCAGAGAAGTTGTGAGACTACATGGATTGCCCAGAAGTATAGTCTCAAATAGGGACACTGAGTTTGTAGGACACTTTTGGAGGACTCTACGGAAGAGGCTGGGAACTACCTTATATTTTAGTTCAACATATTACCCTTAGATAGACGGACAGACTAAAGTGGTGAACAGGAGTCTGGGAAATTTGTTAAGGAGTTTAGTCACTGAACAAGGTCGTCAGTGGGACCAGATTCTGGCACAGGAAAAATTTGCATTTAACAATTCAGTTAATAGGAGCACTGGGAAAAGTCCATTTGAGATAGTATATGGAAGACAACCAAGAGAGATTGCAGAATTGAGAGAGTTGAACCAAGATGAATTCAGGAGCATTGGAGCAGAATATTTTGCTACAAAAATGCAAAGACTTCATGATCAAGTTTAGAGGCAGATATATGATAGTAATCAAAAGTATAAGGATAGAGTTGATCAGAAAATAAGGGAAGTTCAATTTGAAGTGGGAGATGAAGTCTTAGCTCATTTGAGGAAAGAAAGGTTTCCAAGAGGAACATATAATAAGTTGAAGATGAAGAAGATAAGACCATGCAAGATCCTTAGAAAATTTGCAACAAATGCTTATGAGATTGAGTTGCCAGACAATGTTGGGATATCATCGATATTCAACGTTGCAGACCTGTATCCTTATAACAGAGATGAAGCAGGAGAATTAGATGATCAAGAAGAGATTCAATGGGAAGAACATATGCCTACAGTAGAAAAACCTCAAATGGAGAAAATCTTAGAACAAAGAGTTGGAAGGAAAACCAAAAGAAATATGTATCCTAAATATTTGGTGAAGTGGAAAGATCACCCAGTGGAAGATTCAAGTTGGGAAACTGAACCTAATATTTTGAAGCATGGAAAAATAGTGTGAGAGCTCATGGACAGGAGTCCATGAATATTTTTTCCAAAGGAGTATGATGCAGGTGCATCGCTATCAAATCAAGAGAAGCAGACGTGGAAGCGAAGTTGACACTTCAACGCATTGAAAGAGACAAACCGACTCTTAACCAACTTGGTAGCGGTGTGGAAATATTTTTGAATCTCTCATTAATTAAATTAGATGTATGTAAATTCGGGCCACCATTTGAAATGACGAAGCGATTGTAAATCTTTACACGATTGTAAAATATTACAGGTGTAGGATATTTGCTTTGATTAGTCATTAGGTTGCAATTAATTAAGTGAGTAGGTAACCGCTAGAGGAGAATATAGAATTTAGATAGGAGGAAGAAGAGCGAAGAAGGCTCTGGGTCCTTAGACAAGTTTTTCATTTTGTTTCTGTAAGAGATATCAGTTGTAATCATGTGTTTTTGAAATGAATAGAACAGAGGAAATTGATCCAATTGTACAGTGTTGATACTGTTTTACTGTTGGTATGTATTTTGTGGTTGCATGATGTTTATGGTGAGTGAATGAATAATTGAGTAAGCTTCAAGTGTTTCTCTTCTATAATTTATGTAAGGAGTGCATACCAAACGCAAAGAGTGTGTGTGAGAGAGTCTTTTGACTTGAAGCTCAGAAGAGTTAGCGTGGATCTTTTGTATGCAGAGGGTGAATATGAGGAAGTCTTTGACTTAGAGAAAACGTTGGATAAATAACTTGGGTTTTCTCATAAGACAGTGAAGAGGTCAGTTGCAAGGAGTGCACAGGACCAGAAATCGACTAAGTGTCTGTTGGACAATTCAATTGCTTAAATTGCTTTCATTTAATTATCAACCAGGGATGCTCGTAAGCTTGTGATGATGCCAACAAAATATATGCAGGAGTAGGCATCTAACTCTAATCTAAGAAAATTCAATCAAATCCTAACTCTTTCATTCCACTAAGTAAAACTTAGTTGTTGTAGGCAAGAAAACACTAGCTCCTTTACAGGAGGTCCACTCATGATGTTTCACAAAACCTATCAACAATCAAGATCATCAAGTAAACACTCATGCATTGAAAATAAATACACTTAAAAAGGCTTAGTTGTTGTAGGAATGAAAACACTAGCTCCCTTATAGGAGGTCTTCTCGTAATGTTTCAAATAGCCTATCAACAATCAAGATCATCAAATAATTCTAATAAAAACAATAAAGCATATAAACTTATTCAAAGCATTAGAACAAGAAGAAAATGCTACTATGATATATTTGGAGCAAGCTCAATTCTCCCAGGAACAAAATAACACATAAACTAAAGCATTCTAAATCTAAACTAGAGAATGGAAATTGATGTAAAAAGAAAGCTTGATTCTTATTCCATCATAAGTTGGACACAAAGCTCCAGGAGTCCTTCCTTTGAAATGGAGGAGGCACTCCTATTTATACAAAAATTTAAGATAACTTAGATCCACAAATCTCTCCTAGATCCACAAATGTCTCATTTAGTTACAACCATGTGTTCACACCTATCAAGTGATATCTCTACAAATCCTCTCACAAATCTCTTTTTCATGATTAATCTCTACCCAATATACTTGAGTAAATCTCCAAATCTTCATCAAATCTTCAAGGGGTTGAAGAGGAAATTCGAAATTGAGGCTTGATGGTCAAATTTGACTTGGCTGGAGTCTTCAAATACACCTGTAAACATCGTGAAAATCATCCCACTTTCATATATAAGTGTAAACATGTCATTTTTCCAATATTTAATCATAAATTCACTCAAAAACACTAAAATGGATGCATTGGAAAATAATATGTAAAAACCCATGTAATCATGAAAATGGTTTAATGTAAGGGTATGGGAAAGAGAAATATGATTAAAAGTGAAGTGAAAGTGAAGTGAAAGGTTGGTAAAAAGATGGTAATTTGGCGACCCAACAGTGTCGAAGAAATCCCTTTGAGGAATTCAAAGTTTGAAGGAAGAAGAAGTACGAAGGATTTAGCTGGAGAAATCCTTCAAAAGAAGAAATTTTGAAGATTGGACAAGATAAAGGGTTAAGATCCATCCAGAAGGAGCTGAACCATTTCAGACCGTTAGATATTGGAGAAGTTGTGCATTGGTTAGTCACGTAGATCTTTCGGAATTTAGGAATCAAAAGATTTGAAGTGAAGAGGATTGAAAACCTTCAAAGCATGAAATCGCGAAGTGGATCTTGACCGTTGGTTGTGGGAGAGATAAGGACCGTCGATTATTTAGGGAGAATTCATGATTCATGATTCAGGAGAAAGCGGTGAAGTCGTTGTAAAAAAGGGTGGAACCCGAAGTTCCGAAGTGGAATAAGGGTATGATCTAAGTCGTTGATCGTTGGTTAAGGAGGATCGTTGATCTCCGTGTGTGGAGACAATTCATGATTCGGGAAATCGAAAGTTAGAAGGAAGAAGGAAGCTAACTTAAAAAGTCGTGAAACACAAAGCCTCGATACGTGAGGAAGGATCTGGACCATTGAGTCACAAGGAATCTCAGACCCTTGATCTGAGGTGATTAAAGTTAGGAGTTCGGGAACTCGGGAGTTCGGGAGTTTGGAAGGTGGAGAGTCGGGTTGACTCATATAAAAATACCCGATACGTGAAGTCACGAAGCGCCTTTTGAATAAGTGTGTGGTCACAACCAGTGGTCACATCTAGAGAGGGACTACCAGAAAAGGGCTAGTGCCCACGAATTGAAAAGCGCTTAGGAAGGAGCAGCGGGAGTCATACGACCTGCGTTAAATGAATAAGAGGGGCATAAGTAAACTATTCCAGAGGGAAATTAAAGAGCCGAAGAGCCAATTCTGCTTAGTCTTGAAAGATCCTAGACCGGGAGGTCGCATATCCCTTGGAGAGAAGGGGGGTCTACACCAGATATCCTTGGACAGAATCGGTGGGTACCATTAATATTAATGTGCAAAAGAAATTTTTGAAGTTGTGGTACAAGAAAAAGAAAGTTGCATTGCAGGATGTGTTTCTTAGTAATAAAGATGGGATGGGGGAGGCCAACAAAGAAGTTATTACCAAGTCAGAAGTTGTATCAGAGGCAGAGTCTACAGAAGGAGATGAAGCAAAACCACAGGAAGGACACAATCAAGAAGCTAAGGAGGTCCTTGACTCAAAGGCACAATGTGTTGCAGATTTGAAGAAAAAAGAACAGATTCCTACATTTTTTGTATATCGTCATCCACATCATATCGAGAAACAACAATCATCAAGGTAAGGGCGTGAGCATCAACACACTTATGCACCAGAAGGGAACTAGAAAGGAAACCATTCCAGAGGTGCATGGAGGCCTAGCAAAACTACAGGAAGACATCAGGCTAGAGAACCGATCCCATGACAACACCAACGGGATGTTGATCAAGATCAGTGTGGCAAGGCAACAATTGGACATCATGTTCGTCTTCCATTAGGATGGATGGATGGTTGTACTTGGTACTAGTTGGATACATTGATTAGCTGGTCATATTGTATGGTTTCTTCTCATGTTTTGAGGAAAAAAAATGTGAAGGGGCATGGAATGTAGTATACCTATGAAGGTAATATGGGGTACCTAGGGAGGTACCCAATGGGAATGTGGTTATGTATTATTAGTGGAAGTCATTCAATGTAAGGTGGACTAGGTCGACTATATTAAATAATGCCCACTATGGTAGTTAGATATAATAAACATGAGAATGTTTTATAGAAGGTTCCTAGGAGATACATAGTGCTATTGAATAATTGTAAGCAATGTATGTATACCTCCGTAGAATTTACCATCCAAATTGTTGGGTAGAGGAGGGTCTCATACACCAATTTGGTGTCTGGCTTGGCCGTGACCTTAAAAATAGATTATTATTATTATTGTTATTGTACAAGCAAGGATTGCTTGAGGAGTTGTATCCTTCCATAAGGATTAATATATGGTGTTACCCTACCTCAAGTGTTTTCTCTACATTCTTGTGTTCATTGTTTTGGTGAATGGTTTGGTTTATTATTGTTGATATTTCGTGTTTATTTTGAGATTTATCTTCATATCTATTTATGTACTTAACAAAATGAGAGGGAAAAACAATCACTTGAGGCTTGAATTCGAAGAGAAGGTGCTAAGTATGTTGAGGAGTATTTGCATGAAGGACAAAGGGTCTATAGGGAACTACCATCAAAGAAGAAGAACCTAGCTCAAGTGCTCCTAGCCCCTGAGTACATTTCCCAAGTTAGACTATGTTTGATCAATTTTGATTTTTTGTAATGTGCATGTTTTGGTAGTAGGTTGTTATATG
Organism: Picea mariana; assembly: GCA_032191745.1. Classification (NCBI taxonomy): domain Eukaryota; kingdom Viridiplantae; phylum Streptophyta; class Pinopsida; order Pinales; family Pinaceae; genus Picea; species Picea mariana. The sequence continues at coordinate 8,688 of JASDQU010202942.1, read as the reverse complement.
TTAATGCTCTCTCTCTCTCTCTCTCTCTCTCTCTCTCTCTCTCTCACCATATGCAACAAAAGTCCAAAGAACACGACATAAAATGTTAATATTTGGCAATACTATTATTCCATACTATTTTGAAAGCCCTATGTATATGGAAGACAATGTTTTGTACTGTATTCTCTCTTTGGAATTTTTCAGGGCACTTTATGTGTGTGTGTGTGTGTGTGTGTGTGTGTGTGTGTGTTTTTAATTAAGAGAAAGGAATTTTAACATTAAAGAATGGCCCCTTTTCTTTTGGATCATAATTATAGACATTGCAATTTATAATGGCATAATGAACCTTTTTTTATATAAGGAAATTATCACGGGGAAATTCAAGGAATGCTTCCCCACATTCATGGATGACATCCCTAGTAAACCCATTGACATAAACTAATGCACCTCACTTGGAGAATTCAAATCAAGCACTTGTCAACATGAAACTAGCCAAATGCCCGACAACATTAGCAACAATCAATTGAGTTAACCCTATGGGCTATAATGAAACTAGTTATATAATGCATACTTATTATTATTTATTATTTAGGAACTTTAAGGCCACAATCTTTCATCATGACCCGTCCCTTTAGTATTGCATCAATAGATCACAATGTATAATTATGTGTATGTGAGTGCATGTATGTATTTCCTCAATGAATAGCTTTGTTGACACAACCCTTCCCATCAAGGCATAATGCTTAGGGAGGTTGTGAGATCTATTCCTACCAAGTCCTATGGGGTTATCGACAACTATTTTCACTAGAAAATAATACCATCCTCCATCTAGGAAGCCAAGGAAGAGGGGAAAATTCCACGGGGTGTTGGCAAGGTACCTGTAACATCCCCACTATAATCCCCGATTTAATTAATGCTTATGTAGATATAATGTGTGGCTACTACCAAAGCGATGCAATATGTAAATTATATTTCAGTGTTCTAATAATGAAATGTGATGCCAGTTGCTAAGGGGACATGGACAAGAGATGGGGGATGAATTAATACACAAAAGGGGGGAGTGTCTAGGATAATGGCCAAGAGGGGTGCAAGGGGGAATTATCCATGTATATTAATTCAACCCATTTTCCTAAATTTGTTATTTGTATATGAACCTTCACATTTTTCATTGATTGTTCCCAAAGCCAATCATTGAATACATGTAAGAGGGTGGGTGTTAGTGGTCACATCCCAAATTTATTGGGCACATGGGTTTGAGTACAATCAGCTTGGGGAAGAGTGTGAGTCAAGAAAGGTAAGCCAAAGAGAGGAAATATGTATGGGTTGGAACAACAATTTTTGTTAGTCAAGTTTTGTGCATGGGAAGCAAGGGAGAGAGCAAGAAAGAGAGATTGGAGCTGGTACAACTATGGAGGATGAATTCTAGAGCATGTTGGAGCGTAATTGGAGCGAATTGCAGTTGGAAAACTGAAGATCTAGGTTGTCAGGCTTGAAGAGTGAACTCCTGTGTGAGTTGCACTAAAACAACAAGTGTTTGTTGTTGGTTGGTTGGTAGATTTCCTAGCAACAAGTTCCCTTGAGTTCCTAGCTGAGAGATTCCTAGTTGCTTGTGCCAGAGAGACCTTGATAAATGAATGGGATGCTCAACGGAATGAAATCAGTGAAGGGATAGATTCTTTGGGTTCGATAGGTCAAGAGGAAGAGAGTTGGTAGAAAATTGGGATAATTGTAGGAGAATATCAGTTGGGTTGTGAGTTTTATGAGTTGTGAGTGGACTGTGAGAGACCACCCTCTTTTGTATATTACTAGCTTGATCTTAGGGGCGAGTGGTTGTTGAGATTTGGAATAACCAATCTATGGTTGGGTGGAACGTCCGTCCCAAGCAACTAGTTGCACAACGGTTGTGAAAAGATAAGTGTTTTATCTTGATGTTGTGTTTAATTGTTGTGCATGAAATCTGTGTATTTGGAAGTGATTTATATGTTGTTGTAATGATTTGTTTAGATAAATTCCATATTGATTATTAGCATGTTGTATATGTTTCTATTTTATGGTTTTAGATGTTAGTGTCCTATAATTTGCTCAAGGGTCAAAGTCTGAAACGAGTATTTGACATATATTAGGATGTTGAAGAAAATTGTGTTTGAAGGGTAATGAAGTGGCCCTATGGATGCTCACCATCATATAAAGTGTAAAACTACCAATAATTGACCTTCAACCATCAATCAAAGCCAAACAATAGAATAAAATGTCAAAAAGAAACTCGCTACGCAAGTTCGTTGTGCAAGTTCTGGAAATGACTGTTTTTATAGTCAACTTCAAACTCAATTTTTGACCACATGAAAATGAATATTTGAAAATTGAAAGACAATTTTGTCAAGAACAAGTCCATCCACAAAAACCTTTCTCATTTTCTTCACAGGTGTCATGGTTTGGAAGATTTGAATGGATCTTTACAGTCTATTTTTCATATTTAAACATTTAATGATTTCCTGTTTTAGTCATTATCTTTGGGCACAGATCCCAAGACGCTGGAAAGGAATATTTTAAAACTGAAAGAGGATTTTTTCAAGAATGAGCCCATTCAAAAAACTCTCTCTCATTTTCTTCACAGGTGTCATGGTTTGGAAGATTCGAATGGATCTTTATAGCCCATTTTTCAGATTTAAACATTTAATGATTTTTTGTTTTAGTCATTATCTTTGGGCATGGATCCGGAGACTTTGGAGAGTAATTTTCGAAAACTGAAAGAGGATTTTGTCAAGAAGGAGCCCATTCACAAAAACCTCCCTCATTTTCTTCACAAGTGTCATAGTTTGTAATACTCAAATGGATATTTACAACCTAATTTCCAAAAAAATGATTCATATTTCCTAGCAGGCAGTTCTAAACGTGTTGCTATAATTTTGTAACCAAATCCAACTTTGGGAAGGAGTTGAACTCAAACTCCTTAGCTTGGGGAAGAGTCTTTTCTATATATATTTGTAATTTTGATTGACTAAAAGAAATTGGCAGAAATGTAGAGAGGATTTCTTTTGAGCATTTTGTAATCTTTCTTAATTATAATGAAATATCAGTCAGAAGTCCAGAGTTACTCTTACCAAAGATTCTTGTGATGGTGTTTTTGAAGTATGTCCCTTTATATGTGTATGTAACTCTTATTTTATTTTTCATTTAAATGTGTGTTCTTCAATGTTTGATTGGAAAGTACACGATCAATATTCATCCATGTTTGATGCTCTGATTCATAGCAATTAAACATTCCATAAATTTCCTCTAAAGTTGCATTAAGAATTCGTCCTCAGTTAGATGCTCTTAGTGTAATGGGTTGTTGAGTTCCCTTTCCTACTACCATGCTGCTACAATATTATTGACTGATAAAACATCATCTACCTTGCCTATGTTTCCTTGATAACTCTACTACCAGTCACCGATAGTTCCCTTTGCAGTAAATTTGAATCCATGCCCAATGGATTCTTTTTCACCATTCCCTTAAACCACATCTTAAAACCTTATTTCCATTTCAGATCTGGCCACTAAGACTAATTTACATTGAGAGAGCACTCTCTGGTTTGGAAAGGCCAGATTCCAAGCTCAAAGTGGTCTGTGGTTACCTCTGTGGTTTCCCTCCCGCAGCCAAGGGAAATTACAGAGTGATAACATTTTTGGCACCGTTGCAGGGGAACACAAGTGAAATCTTCCCTGGGAGAAACAAAAAAGTTAGCCAAACACATGAAGGTTGTACCATTCACATGACGACTCCAGTTTTAGACAAATCCAAAGCTCAGAATTTTCATGGCAACTCCATTGTCCAAAGACTCAGTATCCTAAAGACTTTCATGGTGATTCCACTGGTTCAATATGGATTCTCAATCCACGAGGTATGCTCCTATGAATGGTGCTCACATTACTGGTTTTCCAAATCGAATGTATCATATAGATTGGCAGACATATTTGCCAAAATTCAGAGATGACAAAGGAGATGACGTTGCTCTGCACTTGGTTAAATTTCACATGCATGTGTGTAAGCTAAGGGTTCAATTTCATGAAGATTGTTTGATGAAGATGTCCATGGCCACCTTGGAGGGAAAGACAAAACAATGGTATGAAAATTTACCGTTTGCAAGTCTTTATTCATTTTGAAAGCAGTGAAGATGATTGTGTCAATGGTGGACATAATGTTGATGATGATTTTCCTCCAAATGAAGATTTTCAAGGTACCGATGATGATGATGATGATGATTTTCCTTCAAGTGAATATTTTAATGGAAGATCCAATGACATTGGTGAGGATGGTAATCATTTTTCTAGTGATTTTGATATTCCTCTCATCAACGAGATTATCAATGAAGATGATGGACCTAGGAATGAAGATCATGTTCTCAATCATTCAGTTGCAACAAATCAAGGTGATTGACATTCTCTTGTTCAGTCTCCTGACAATATTTTGCTTGATATTCCTTCTGGTGATGAGGAAAATCCTTCTAGTGATGATGATGAAATAGTAGAGACATTGCAAAGACACATTGTGTCTAGGACCAGGACTAGAACTTTTTATATCAATCCAAATCATTCTAGTTAAATACAAGGTCTAGGAATTTTTTTCTCACTAAATGAATTTCCATAAGTGAATTGATTTCAAGTGAATGTTGTCAAAATAATTGTTTGAAAAGCATGGACTACATGCATGCCTTGAATATAAGGAAGACATATTTTCAACGAATAAGAACATTCAAAATTCATATTTGATGGGGATCATGATGTCCACCAAGATAGGATATGATTATCGCACTGGGAATATTTTACTTTGCCAAAAGGCTTTCAAAAAAATTCACTCAATTGGTAATCTTCATCTATCAGGAATACATACAAGGTTGGAAAAAATATCCTTCATTTTATTCAAAGGTACATCATGGATGAGAGAGTGGGCCATTGACAAACACTACATTATCATGGATGCGTGATTTCTTTTCCAAACACAGAGAGTGTATGCCATATAGAGGCACAATACATATTCCAGATAATTTCTCAAGGAGGGAAATATACAACTTGTACAAAGGATATGTTTAAAGGTGTTGAAGGAAATGGTAATTTTATTATATATGCATGTTTTACAAGAATATGGAAGAAACAATTCAACAATGTATGCATTCCTAAGAAGTCAATGATGGAGATTTGCAGTATATGTGCTACTCTTAAATCATGAAGAGATAAATCTGAAGGGGCAGCGAGAGGTATGCATTTACTATTTTTTATTTTAAATTGGATAGTTATCAACTATGAAAACATATGATCAATATTTTCATTTTATGTCATGTGTAGATTCCATAGTCAAAGCACTTCAAGAACATTAGAATCAACAATCAAGTGAAAGGAAAAAGTTGTGCAAACATCAAAAGAAGTATTATGATGCTCCAAACAAATATTTATGTATGATAATTTATGGCATGGACCAAAAGAAAACAATTCTACCACATTTTGTCCGTACATCAAAAAAATTGCAGGAAGAGACTTTCATTCAGTTTCACTTGGTTGGTTGTATGGTTTTCAATGGAAAAATGTGTCCAAGGGTTTACTTCATAACTCAAAATATTCATAATGATGAAAATATGACTATCACCATAATTCATCATGTGCTCACTCATTGGTCTGAAAATCTTCCTCAAGTTCTCTATCTACAATTGGACAACACTAGTCGTGAAAATAAAAATCAATTTGTGTTTGAATATATAAGCATTCTTATTGAACTCAGAATCTTTCAAAAGGTGAAAGTTGGTTTCCTTCTTGTTGGACACACTCATGATCATATTGATCAAATGTTTAGACATTTTTCAGTAACATTGAAGAGGAAAAATGTTGGAATCCTACCATCATTGATTGAATGTATTAAGAAAGCATACATTCCAAAGCTTATTTTTCATATACTAGAAGAAATTGTTGACATGCGAAGATTTATTCAGAGATCGCATCGTGAAGAAAAATGTATTGGGCAACTTAATGATATTAGATTCCAACATCAATTTTGTTTCAAAAAAGTTGATGGGAAAAAACTTATATGGGGAAAGCAGTATTCAACTACTGCAGAATGGGGGCCTTCATCAGGTTTATCATTTTTGAAGTTCATTCCATATCGTCCAATATTTGCATCAAATCTATTATTTTTACAATCAGTTGTTGAAATACATAATGCACAGAGGTGTAATAGAGATGTAGATTATTTTGAATGCCTAGAAGAAATAAAAAATTCCATTAAAGATACATATGAGTACTTTGATGTTGCTGATTTTGTTTGGTGGGAGTATTTTTTCGATAGTCAAAGTGACATAATTTCAAGCTCAACAATTGAAGATACATTGTTGAAGAATCCATTTCATTGGCCACAAAATATGCCAAATGAATATAAAGAAAGAAACATTGTTGAACAACAAGAATATCAAGGTGCTATTGAGTTTACACAAGCAAAGGAAAGAAAAACGTATGTTGGTTGGTGAAGGTCACATGCACAACATGAAGCCATGGAAGACCTTTATAGGGGTTTAATACAAGATATTAAAGAGGGTAGCATGATTGTAGTCTTAGCGACTGAAGATCCACATGGTTATCCATTCTGGATTGCAAAGGTTATAAATATTGAGAAAGAAAATGAAGATGTTATTGCAATTGAAGTGAATTGATATGCAACAAGTACACACTCATTCAATGGTGTGTACAAGCAAGAGATGGTGGTTGAGAAACATGTCAATAGAAAGAGAAAAAGAAAGGGTCAAAATATAACTCGTCGTCGCATTGACCTATTAAAATTAGACGATGTTGACATACTTGTTTATGACTTCAATTTGACAAAGAGATGAACTCTTCGCTCCAAGACAACAAAGATTATCAAGAGGTTGCTGCCACAAGAAATAAATGAAAGATGGGAGTCTGTTGAACCTAGTCGTATTTCTAAAAGGATTTTGACATCTGAAATGTTGGGCATGCATGTAGACTCATATGGTGCATTCATCGACAATATATAAGAGTATGGATCATCTACATCTTCATCCAATCATTCATCTGAAGACAATGTAGATTCTGATGGTATTTCAGAATCCACGAGTCAATCTGAATAAGTGTATGAAACATTTTATGCATTTTGATCCATATGATGTTTGTACGGTAACTAGAAATGAGCATTGAACTTACATACAATCTTACATGAAGTTATAAATCATTTTTATGTTTTATGAATTATATGTTTCGATTATGGAGAATATAATAACATTTCTTAGCTCATATGTTTTGAATATGGACAATATAACAATACTTTTAAGAAATAATTTATGTTTCATTCAATCTAACTTGTATAATTTTTTATAAAAGTAAAAAAATATTATGTTTAATTTTAAAAGTATAGTGTGATATTTTCATGGCATTATGTATTACCTTGTGGTTTGAGTGATAAATTAAGATTTAAAAAGTAAGCATTTGAGGGTTGATTTTATGATTTTGTTTACAATAATGATGAGTTATTTTACCACTTTATAAAAATGTGTCATTTTCATACCCCAATTCTAGAATGGGTATTATCGATAGCAGTACTTTTCAATTTGATAGTTGATTTTGAGGTTTTGTTTTTAATGGTACCAACTGCTAAAAATACAATTTCAAATTATAACGGTATTTTTTTTGGTAACACCAATTTTTTTAGGTGTCGATTTTAAGGTTTTTCTGAGCTACTATCTGATTTTTGAAGGTCATGTTTGAAAAATGTTGTAATTTTGACCCCGTTTAAAAAAATGGTGCTACTGGTAGCACCACTTTTTGATTTGGGGGTTTATTTTCATGTTTTTTTATGCAAAAATATGGGGGTTTTGGGACATAGTTCTCGTTTTGAGATCACAGTTCTCGTTAAGTGGGTAACTTTGTTCATGGTCTAGGTCTATGCCATGGTCTACATCATGGTCATCATATAGGTCCAGGTCATGCTCCAGGTATTTCCATGTCTAGGTATTTCTATGTCTAGGTCTTGACATGTCTAGGTCAAGGCCATTTCTTTCCTTCCAATGTAGGTAGGGGGGCTACAGATAAAGGAAGAAAGAGAGTGTGAGAGGGGGACAATGAAAGAAAAAGAGAGTGAGAGACAAGGAGATAGAGAGGGGGGTAAAAGAGTGAGAGGACGGGGGGGAAAAGAGGGAAGGGGGGTTAGATAGATGAAAAGAGAGAAAGGTGGGGAGAGTGAGGGAGAGAGGGGGATACATGGAGTGAGAGAGCGGGGGTTAGATGCAAGAGGTAAAGATAGAATGGGATAGATATGGATTGTTTGAGAGTGTGATAGGGTGGGAGAGGAAGACCAAGAGGGGGGGTTAGAGAGAGAGAGGTGGGAGAGAGAGTGAGAGTGAGACTAACAACAAGGAGAGAGAGAAAGAGGTGGTAGATGTAGGAGACAAAGAGGGTAGAGATAGGGGGGTATAGGTGATGGTATAGGTCTATTTCATGGTCTAGGTCATGGTCATGTTCATATAAGTACTCGTATAAGTAATCCATTGGAAGAAGAACAAAAACTTAACACTTACCTTACAGGCGAGGCTATATTTCTTTGTTGCACATATCCTTTATTCATTGTGAGATGTGCCTCACCTTTAGATGGTTAGAGAGAGAGGGAGGTAGAACTAGGGGCAAAGAGAAGGATGCAGTTAGGGAGAGAGAGAGAGAGAGGAAAATAGAGAGTGA
>JASDQU010202940.1:0-18977 GCA_032191745.1 Picea mariana | reverse complement strand
TGTTCAGGTGATTGACATCATCATAGTGGATATCCCAAAATCTTATGGATTGTTACTTAGCCGATATTGGTCCGAGAAGTTAAATGGCTACTTTAGTATAGACTGGGCTCACCTTTGGTTTCCATTAAAGGGACACACAAATATGATCAAGATCGATAGGGAAAGATATATAAAACATACTCTCACCGACTTAGAAACCCTCAAGGAACCCTCATCAATAGATTTCCCTGTGCTAGGAAATTATTCTTGTGACTCCAATTTCGGGAATTTCTCCCCCCTCTCATTTGATGTTCCTCTCGCTCAGAACTCCGAAATGACTTTTCAAGAAAAGTTGTTGACGACGGTAGAAGAAATCCATTTATGTCAAGAACCTCTATTCAAAATCATGGAGTAGATAGGAGGAAAGGAGGAAAGTGGTAGGAAGAAAGAAACAAATGTTTTTCACTCACAAGTTTGGACCTTATACTTTGATGGATCTAAATCGCAAGAGGGGTCAGGGGAAGAATGTATCCTCATTTATCTGAAAGGTAAATGAAATTTCATGTCATACAGACTAGAGTTTGAGTGCACAAACAACACCACCGAGTATGAAGCTCTAGTACAAGGGCTAAAGAAATCCATCGACTTAAATTTCAAAGAGCTAAATGTGTTCGAATATTTTGAAATCATCGTTCGACAAGTAAGTAAAACTATACATTGAAACTCTCCCCACCTGAGGAATTATCAGCAGGAAGTGCACAGACTAATAGAACATTTTGAAGCCTTCATTATCACAATGATCCCTAGAACAAAGAACACACTGGCTGATTCCCTGGCCATCGCAGCCTCAAGGATATCCCCTCTAGAAGATTATGAAGCCTCCTAGTTCACTGTGGAGCTACCCTACAAACCGTCGATGCCCAACAATATTTCTAATTGGAAGGTCTTTGAAGGAGATGAACATATCATAAACTTTTTAACCAATCTGGATAATTTTAAATATGAAGCTATTAGCGATGAAGTATTTAAGGAGCAATTAGTAGACCCCGACCCTCATGTACAAAAACCTGAAGTAGATCAATCGACTGACAAACCAAGGTCTCACACAATACCAAAGGGAGTAGCCAATTTAGAAAACCTTTTTTACTTAAGGGAAAGATTCAAAGGGTCAACAAACGCAAAAAGGGGGAGTTCATGTCCCATGTACGAGACTGTAAATCTAGGAACCCAGGAAAACCCCAAGAATATAAATCTCAGCAGGACAATGTCTAAAGAAGAAATGAAAGTCTATCTCAAACTTTTCAGAGAATATCAAGATGTTTTTGCATGGTCCTACCGAGATCTGAAAACTTATGATACTCGTATCATTCAACACACAATATCGTTAAACCCTGAAGTGAAACCATTCCAATATAAGATTCGAAAGTATCTTGCAGACCATGTATGGCTTTGATTTTTTCTTCTTGCTGGATGATTTTTCAGGTTACAACCAAGTTCTAGTTTCATAGGAAGACTGTTTGAAGACTACCTTCCAAACCAAGTGGGGAACCTTAGCTTATAAAGGCACGCCCTTTGGGTTAATCCATGCAGGGGAAACCTTCCAAATATCCATGGACATATCATTTCAGGGACTAATCAACAAATTTGTAGTAGTTTATTTGGATGACATGGTTGTGTATTCGAAGAACACAGAAGATCGCATCCAACACTTAACCCAGATTTTCGAAAGATGTACGAAATATGGTATATCCTTAAACCCTAAGAAAACTATATTTGTTGTCAAGGAAGGTATAATACTAGGTCATATTATATCTCAAGAAGGAATTCACATAGACCCAGAATGAATTAGGGCTATTTCTCAACTTCCATTACCCCACAACAAAAAGGCTATGCAATCCTTCTTTGGGAAAATCAATTTTGTGAGAAAATTCACCCCCGATTTCGCTGAAAGTATCAAACCCCTACAAAATATGATCCACAAAGATGTTGAATTTAAATGGTATGATGAACGAAAAATTTCTTTCAGCAATATTAAATCTGCAATATCCCAAGCCCCAATGTTGTGAAGTCCTGAATTTAGCAAAGATTTCTTCCTCTACACTTTTTCCTCTGACCAATCGTTAGCTACAGTATTGACTCAGAAGGATGATGACAACAATGAGGCCTCAGTATCATTTATGAGCACTAATATCCAAGGGGTTGAAATAAATTACCCTGCTATAGACAAGTAGGATTATGTGGTATACAAGGAAGTGAAACACTTCAGATATTACATCCTAAAGAACCATACCAAAGTCATTGTGCCTCACTTTGCAGTCTGATCCCTGTTCACTCAACAAGAGATGGGGGAAAGAAGAGGAAACTGGATGGCAGTAGTCCAATAATTTTAACCAGATATAAAACCTCCTAAATTGGTTAAGGGACAAGGATTATGCAAACTGATAGCTGAAGCCCAAGACCAAGTAAATGAAGACATTGGATGGGAGAATGAATTAGAATTATGGTGTGGTGAAGCTTCATACATCTCCCCATGGAAAGAGTCTTGGTATGAGAAACTGACTTATCTCCTGCATCATGGGACTTGCCAAAAAAACCTAAATCCTAGAGAAAGGAGAGCCCTCGGGTTAAACTCAACACAATATTGCCTCATAAATTCGGTGCTCTTCCACCTAAACTATGATGGGGTACTTTTGAGATGTCTCGAACGTGAAGATGCAGATAAGTTTCTGAAGGAGCTCCATGATGGTCTTGTAGGTGGACACTTTGTAGGGAATACCACCTCTCACAAGATACTAAGAGTCGACTATTATTGTCCTACTCTGTTTAGAGACGCCCATGCATACGCTAAAAACTGCAAAACTTGTCAAATTAGTGCAGGGAGGGAAAAGAGAGCAGTTGTCCCACTCCAACCTGTGGTTGTTTCTAGACCATTCGAGCAATGGGGGTTAGATATCATAGGATAAATTACACCAAGTTCTTCAAAACATCATAGATACATACTGACTACCACAAACTATTTCACGAAATGGGCATAGTTCATCCCTCTGACTCATGTAAACGAAAAAGTGGTGATCTAATTCATAGAACAACAGCTGATCACAAGGTTTGGTATGCCTTCCGTCCTTGTTTTGATAATGCCTCTTACTTTTCATCCACCCTATTATCCGAGTTTTCTTTAGACAAAGGAATTATAATCAGATACTCTGCAAACTACTATCCACAGGGGAATGGAGTGGAAGAATCAACCAATAAGAACCTAGTGAGGATATTAAAGAAAATAGTTGCATAGAACCAGATGAATTGGAAAAATTCACTTCATAATGCTTTATGGGATGATAGAGTAACACCCAAGGAAGATATAGGGAATTCCCCATACTTTCTGATATACGGGCAGGAGGTCATTCTCCCAAACGGGCTATATCTTCCATCTCTTCATCTTGCTCAGGATTCTAGAGGAAAACCCTCATTAGTTATACAATAAAGAATTGATACTCTCCTCATGATGGAAGAATAAAGGGAGAAAGAAAAATCAAATTTCATAGCTCATTAGTAGATAGTTAAAAGATGGTTTGATAAGCATAAGGCCAAAGAGAAGAATTTTGAAGTAGGAGACTTAGTCCTAAAATGGGACAGAGCAAATGAGTCGAAGGGAAAACATTTGAAGTTTTAGAATCTATGGCTCAAACCTTTTCAATTAGACAAGAAAATTGGGGTAGGCACGTATCGGTTGCAAAATCTGAGGGGGGAACCTGACACCCTCCCGATGAATGGACAAACCTTAAAACAATATTTTCATTAAAAAAAAAATATGTGTGTCCGTTTTCATGATGTTTTGTTTCTAGGTAGGCTGATTGTGGAGTGAATTTTTGTTTTTGTTTCTTGCTATATTAATATTCCCTTTTTAAGTTTGTTTTTAGAAAGACATTGGTTGACCTCAATTCATGCGATATGACGAACTATGTTTCTGACTCATCACTTACATACAACACAAGAATCGTTGGGTGACTTGTGGTTGTTTTAAAGGAATTTTCTATCTAACCTGTGCAGATAAACAACCTTGGAAAAGTGATGAAGGGTTCACCTGGTGTTCTGGTAAAACCTAAAGGAAAATATGACAAGAAGGAAAGGACCACATGTACCTCAAGAAAGATATAGAAAAAATTCACCTTAACCATATCATTTTGCAAATAACAGACGTACTCCTCTCCCACTCGCTCAGGGCATTCTACCAAAATAAAATAAATTATATCAAATGAGTGAAAAGTAGGAGAAGGTATGCAAATAACTCTGTTGGGGCTATGGGAACTTGCTGGAAGTAGAGAAAGGTCTGTGACATCGGGTTGACTCCGTCGGGGATATGGATGCTTGCTAGCAGCAAAGAAACACCATAGCAAGTGAATGATGATAAATAAAGGGTCTGGTTCTAGTGAATGCTCTACTTGACTCTTGTCAAAAGAGGGCATGGGTCATGGTTAGAGGAAAAAAAGGTGGAGTAAAGGTTGAAACCCCACAGGCAGGCCCAGATTCATCAACTGGGAAATTTCAAATGCAAGGACAGAAGAGGCTCTGATAAAAACCACTTAAGTTCCTAACCAACTTCTGCATCAGCTAAGCCCGGGGAAGGAACAAAGATTCTTCTTTCACCTAGTAAGTCTCAATTTTTTGAGCACTCAACACACCCTAAAAATCCTTATCATTTTTTTCACTTTTTGGGAACCACTTGATCCTCTGTATTGTCTGACTCGATTTCATTTTCAGAAATGTTTTGTCTTTGTTTGTTTTCATGACTCGCATCACCTATTCAGTTTTATTGAAGTTTTGAAACCTCATGTATAAAATAACTTAACACTTGAATTAAGAATCGAAATCCAAGGCTGCACCTAACGCACTCAGATTCGACATCGGAAAGAATTCAAGTGGTTGGAGGGACCACACAAAAAAAACACTTGTCAAGCGTCGATCCTCATGGGAATAGACAGAAAGTGGTTTGGTTTGCATAAGTTGTTCACATAAAGGTCTGATTAACAAATCCGAAGGGTTCCGCGACCTCCTGGTCAAGGATATTAGTCTCCTGAGCTGAATTAGATCTTTCGGGCCTTCAGTATTCCCTCTTTGCATGTGACCTCAGGATATGACTCGGGTCTTAAATTCATGTACATTTCACAACTTCAGGACTCTAACCGGAACCAGATCAATGATCCACGTCCCCCCTTCGCAACCAACGAGTGAGATCTTCTTCAGGACTCCACGTTGCGGGAGTTTCAAATTTTCCAACCTCCACTTTTCCCCTGATTACTTTGTACCCAAAATTCTAGATCAGATGCCACGCATCCACCCAAATCAATGCCTAGGTCCACTTCAGGACTTCAACATTCGAGAGATTCTAAATTGACTACATCCTTTTCTCATGGAGTGTCAAACCTCCACGCTCCATGTGTCCTCTCCAAGAGGGCGGCTACGATGGATTTCAACACCTCGACCTTTGGGAGTTTTCGGATGTTCTATCCCCAGTTGCTTCCGAAGGGCTCTTCCTATGAAACTCGTGGATCTTTTCTATGTGCCCTCTCTAGATCCAATGGTCTAGATCTACTACTCTCTCTGTGACATCACAAAAATTGTTCCTTTCTTCACGCAAGTTCTTCCAGAGCTCTTCCCTCCCGAACTAGCTTATCTGCTGTGAAATATCCACTTCCCAACCAACGTCTAGGATCACTTCATGATTTTGACCTTCGAAAATCCCACTCCTCAATACTTCAAAAACACTCTGAAGCATGAAATGTTGAATTGCTTCACAGCTAACTTCCATGTAGTTTTCCATATCTAACAGTTTGGACTAACTCTGCTTCCTCTTGAAGGGGTCTTGGTCGATAACTCGTTAAACCTTTAGATATTCTCTCCCTTTGAATATTTCTTCTCTCTATCTCTCTTGAGATTTGTTTCTCGAACCCTTTGACTCCTTAGAGGGATAATGCACCCCTTCCCCTCCTCTCTCATTTCCCTATGCCTTAATTAACTTTTCCTCTTCTGGTTGGTTAAGTTGGTTTCCCATTACTGAGTGACTTGACTCTTCTTTGTTTCTTTCTTCATTGAGTCTTCGTGCATTTTTTGTTTCTATTGTTTGTTGAAGGATAATTACATGTTGTATTTGGTTTAGAATGATTGTTATCATGTTGTATTTGGTTTAGAATGATTGTTAGTCATATTCGGGACTGGATTGTCAAACAGAGAAGGTAAATTTTCAATGGTAAAGATGCAATAGGCCAATCAGATCAATGAATCTCTTCCATTTGGGGCTCCAAAATCGCGTGGGGTTTAACAGAAGGCATTAGGAAAAACACTCTACAACTTCGGCATTCAAGCACCCGAACTTGTCATTGTTTCGATCGTCGAAGTGCCAAACTCTCGAAGTATTTAATGTTAAACACAGCTTAAGCCCGAGTTAATTAGTGATAATATCTGGCTAATTACTTTGCAAGATCATCACTTCGGTATATTTTCATGCTTTACATCCAGAAACTCCCAAACATTGAACTCCGAAATGTCGAAGCAACAAGAGACTGCCATGTCACTCCGGGCCCGTACTACTCCAGGAGAACTTCATGCTTCGCAATCCAAAACTCCCGAAGCCTGAAGTGCTGAAGGACGTGGCAACCATCAGTTGAGACACGCAACACACTCATCATTCATGACATGTGGCACTCATTCCAGGTCATTTGGTTGCGCCATTCATCCATTTCCACGTGACACGTGTCACTCTTCTTTCCATGACACGTCAACGATATGAGATTTGGCTTCCATGTCAGATTTGGGATATTGTCCTTTGGGGGATTTCCAAGCACAAGATTCATAAGCTCCCAAACTCCAAAGTGCCGAAGTAAGGAGAGATTTCCACATCACTTCGAGAGCAATTCACTTCAGGAGATATTCATGCTTCGCATTCGAACGCTCCCGAGCTCTAAGAAAATTTTTGCGTCATTGTTAAATATGGATAGGGAGGTTTTAATATGCCAGACAGATAGAAAATTTAGCAGGGGCGCTAAAATATCAAGGTTACCTAGATCACATATTACAACACGATCGACGATCACACTTCATTGCGGGGACAAAAAATGCTCGAATGTTAATTTTCCAGAGTGATCCCTCAATTGAAACCATGGTATATATTATGAGGTACATGGTAGATTGTGGTGGATTGTGGGGGTCGGAACGGTGTGGACCCAAACCACCCTCAAAAAATTCCACAATCACATGCTTATATGACGTCAGGGCACCATGTCACTCCTGGATATTTTCACGCTGCACATCTAGTTGTCTATAGTGGCCTCCAATAGCGCGCGTGCACACCATGATCAATGCAAAACTCAGCTCTGTCACTTCAAATCAGTTTCTGCCAAAATTATAGTTCATCCAACTCATGCATCAGTTCAGTCTCAGAGACAGTAGCAGATTTTACTTAATCAATTCCAGAATTGTTTTAGATTAAATTAATAAGTGGTCTTCTATGTGTGATAAGAACCACTCTTTTTTATTATGTCAAGTATGGAGTAGACATCGTTTTACTCCAACATTGTTTTAGTCAGGTTAATTAGTCGTTATACAATTGTTAATGTAGATTTAAGTCTCAGTCCCAGATGGATGAGAGCCTCGACAACTCGAATAAATATGCAGTTTCTTTATGTTTATAAGGTCGATGGTTTTTGCAAAGACCCTCATTTTGGGATTTGTAAAGAACTATTTCATAGCTACCTTAATTGAGAAGTCTTGTTTTAGGACCATAATCAAGTTTTTTTCTGCTTTTCGTCAAAAGTGTGTGTGATTAGATCTAAGGAAGAATTATTTCTGACTTTATCTCATGAATGGATGCTGTAACAAGTAAGAGACTCTGAATCTGTTGATAATCTATCCAATTCAATATTTTTATAGTTCTTGTATTTAATTATGGAAAGTAAATCATTGTGTTAATGTGTGATGAATGATTAGAGTTGAGGAAACTATTTTTCTTTCCATCGTTTATTACATGTATGACTTCTTCTGATAATCGTGTCTCAGTCAATAATTGGAACACCAATAGGTTAATGTATTAGTACTAGGCTTGTTATAGGTGTAAGAATAATTGTCTTCTTTCTTGAGCACGAGGGTTATCCCAAGATGAACCTTCTTCAGTAGTTAAGCATTTCATGTTTGTTACACAGCTGGTTTATACTATCATTTATCTTGTATCGATCCCACCTATAAGATAAAATACAAAAAGAGAACGTTAAAACTGAAGGAGGATATTTCATAAGAAGACATCATGTCAATCACTATGTAAAGCCCATCGATTGATTGTTCGGGTCACATGATCTGGAAAACCATTCCACCATTAAACATTTCAGAGTCTAATTGGGGCCTCGCTGGCGGGTTTGGTTCCTATTGTTGAGTCAAAGGGATTTATGACCCCTCAACATAATTGGCACTAGAAGGAGGGTTGAAATAATGAATGGCTAACAATATTTTTGACATAATATTTCACACAGCATGTAGATTCAAAACAACCCACATGCATGTCTAGTCATTCTCAAGACAACCCACATACACTGAGTACTCCTGAAATGAGTAACTCCCCTTAGAAAGAGGAAGAATAAAGATTACCTAAAATGCCTTGCACTCTTCCTCATGAGAAGTTGAACTAGTTCAGAATAATCACAAGAGCTTATGCCTGACAAATCAGAGCACTTCCCTTAGCCCTGTTACTTCCTCGTAGAAAACAAGTAAGCAGACCAGTGGTCGACGCCCCCGACCAGGTTTTCATTCACACATTATAATACCTGATAGATTTCTCCCTCACCAAAATTGAACATCCTCTTAATCTAATCCCCAAAACACTAGTCGGTAACTGCTCCGAGCCCGACGATTTTTTCGACGAGGAAGGGTTTAACTCAGAACACTCAGTTTTGGGATCAGATGACATGGAAGATAACAATGATCATAATGAAGAAAGGGAAAACCCACCTCAGAATAATCAACCTTGGTTGTCCAGATATGTCGTGGCCATCCCCAAACAAGTACATAATCTTCCTTGACATCCAAAAATGTTACTCACTAAATTTGAACCTGAAACCTCAAGATTGCCTGAAGACCATATCAAAAAATTCATACTAGCTATCAGATTGATGAATGTCCAACATGAACATGTAGTGTGTAGGATTTTCCCCTATACTTTTGAGAATTCAACCTCCACGCGATATTTTAACTTACTTGTAGGGTCCATAACTAGTTGGATGAAGTTTCAAAAGGATTTTCTAGATACATTTGCAGAAGAAACCATTATAGGAGCTTTGATGGCTGAGTTGTTCGCCACCACCATGAGTTCAAAGGAGAAGGTTAAAGACTTTAATCAACGGTTCACCACTATCCTAAACAAATTTCAACCTAAAGCTAAACCCCCTCAGGATTTGCAAATTGAATTATACGCTAATGCTCTCCCAGCTTCTATTTCCTTTCTTGTGAAGAGGGTTGCCAAAACAACCTTAGCTGAGAAATTTGAAGAAGCCAAAATGATAGAGTTCCAAATGAAGGGATGTAAAGAAGGCCAAGTCTCATTAGTTAAGAAGGAAGTTCAACCTCCTCCCAGGAGAGGACTCCTGTTGACCAGATCTCCAGGGAAACAAATAGAACAAGGTCCCGAAAAGGGAAGTGGATACATAGAATACCTACAATGCATGGTTAAGAAGTTATCAAACGAAATCATAAACATGAAAAGAAGTGTAGGGGAAGGAAACCAATGCCAGAAGCCCTATAAACCTTTTTCTAAAGTAAATCCATCGTTCAAAGCAATTGAACCTCCCACAGCCAACTTAAACATCGATCTAGGAAATGTAGCATTTGACTCTTTCGGTACCTATCACCAAGAGAAACACGCTAAAAGTGATTGCCCACAATGGGTGCATGCCATGAATTTTATGGCCAATTGATTCCTATATGAGGTTTCCCTTACCGAACAATCAAATGTCTCAACTATGAATGTTGTTGATCAGGAAGAAGTTGATCCACCAGAAGAAACAACCATGCTGATATGGGACCCCGACTTACCAATGCCTTCCGATGACCTATTTGAGGTTCAAGAATCACCCACAGAGGTCTTGGCTGTGCAAACATGAAGTAGGGGTCAGCCTGTCTCAAACGAACTTACTACTACCCAAATTTTGGGAAGAAAGACAACGTCCGATCACCCAAAAGAACCTTTTGTCTCCCGAAGGAATCCTATAAACATCCATACCTAAGAATTGCCCAATCTACAATAGAACATAGTAGAAGATTTGAAAAAATTGAAGGCCAATATATCAGTCATGGAGATGTGTGGAATCCCTCAGCAAAAGGACTTTTTGTTACAAGATTTGAAGTCAGTAGAAAATCCTACAACAAGTGTTGACCAAGGAGAAAATCCAACCCTCTCTGATCTAATAAATAAACCAACTGTGAATACCTTCTCTGAAGATAAGAAGGGAAAGCCTTTTGTCCCACCGTTCCTCTTGACATTTGAAGTCTTTAACATAAACCTCCACAATTGTTTGGTTGACTCAGGGGCATCCTATAATGTTATTCCATTGTTTATATGCAAGAAACTAAATGCAATCCCTCTCAAAAGTGATAAACATGTGATACAACTAGACAAAACTCGGGTAAAGGTTATGGGAGAGCTCAAAGATGTAATTATCATAATGATGACACACCCTAAATTTGTTCAGGTGATTGACATCATCATAGTAGATATCCCAGAATCTTATGGATTGTTACTTAGCCGAGATTGGTCTGAGAAGTTAAATGGATACTTTAGCACGTACTATGCTCACCTTTGGTTTCCATTAAAGGGACACACGAATATGATAAGGATCGATAGGGAAAGATATATAAAACATACTCTCACCGACTTAGAAACCCTCGATGAACCCTCATCGATAGATTTCCCGGTGCTAGGAAATTATTCCTGTGACTCCAATTTTGGGAATTTATCCCCCCTCTTATATGATGGTCCTCTCACTCAAACTAGGAAATGAATTTTCAACAAAATTTGTTGTCGGTGGCAGAAGAAATCCTCTTCTGTTAAGAACCTCTATTCAAAATCACGGAGAATATAGGAGGAAAGGAGGAAAGTGGTAGGAAGAAAGAAACGGATGGTTTTCACTCACAAGTTTGGACCTTATAATTTGATGGATCTAAGTCACAAGAGGGGTCATGGGTAGGGTGTATCCTCATTGATTCGAAAGGTAAAAAAAAATTCATGTCCTGCAGACTAGAGTTCGAGTGCACAAACAACACCATCGAGTATGGATCTCTAGTACAAGGGCTAAACAAATCCATCGAATTAAACGTCAAAGAGATAAATGTGTTCGAAGATTCTGAAATCATCGTCCGACAAGTAAGGAACACTATACATTGCAACTCTCCCCACTTGAGGAATTATTAGCAGGAAGTGCATAGACTGATAGAACATTTTGAAGCCTTCATTATCACAACAATCCCCAGAACAAAGAACATGCTCGTTGATTCCTTGGCCACCGCTGCCTCAAGGATATCCCCTCTAGAATAATATGAAGCCTCCCGGTTCACTGTGGAGCTACTCTACAAATCGTCGGTGCCCAACAATATTTCTAATTGGAAGGTCTTTGAAGAAGATGAACAAATCCTAAACTTTTTAACCAATCAGGATAATTTAAAAGATCTAGCTATTGACAATGAAGTATTTAAGGAGAAATTAGTAGACCCCAAACCTCATGTATAAAAACTTGAAGCAAATTGATCTACTGACAAACCAAGGTCTCACACAATACCAAAGGGAGTATCCAATTTAGAAAACCTTTTTTACTAAGGGAAATATTCAAAGGGTCCACGAATGCAAAAAGGAGGAGTTCATGTCCCATGTACGAGACTATAAATCTAGGAACCCTAGAAAACCCCAAGAATATAAATCTCGGTAGGACAATGTCTAAAGAAGAAAGGAAATCCTATCTCAAACTTTCCAG
Source organism: Picea mariana (assembly GCA_032191745.1). Classification (NCBI taxonomy): domain Eukaryota; kingdom Viridiplantae; phylum Streptophyta; class Pinopsida; order Pinales; family Pinaceae; genus Picea; species Picea mariana. The sequence goes on along the minus strand of JASDQU010202940.1, from coordinate 6,996 downwards.
ACAATATCAAGATGTTTTTGCATGGTCCTACTGATATCTAAAAACTTATGATACTTGTATCATTCAACACACAATCTCGTTAAATCCTGAAGTGAAACCCTTCCAACATAAGATCTGAAAGTACCACCCATCCTTGGAGCCCCTCATGTGTCAGGAGTTAAAGAAATTACTAGATTCCAATATTATCTTCCAGGTTAGACACTCTGCATGGGTAGAAAATTTGGTTCCTGTGACGAAAACGTCTGGGGAGATCTACCTATGTGTAGATTTCATAAACCTCAACAGATCTTCTGAAAAGGACAACTACCCAGTCCCACCAATGGAGAAACTCTTGTAGACCGTATTTGGCTCTGATATTTTCTCCCCGCTGGATGGTTTTTCAGGTTACAACCAAGTTCTAGTTTCAGAGGAAGATCATTTGAAGACTACCTTCCGAACCAAGTGGGGAACCTTCGCTTATAAACGCATGCCTTTTGGGTTAATCAATGAAGGGGCAACCTTCCAAAGGCCCATGGACATAACATTTCGGGGACTAATCAACAAATTTGTAGTAGTTTATTTGGACAACGTGACTGTGTATTTGAAGAACATAGAATATCACATCCAACACTTAACCCAGTTTTTTGAAAGATGTAAGAAATATGGTATATCCTTAAACCCTAAGAAAACTATATTTGATGTCGAGGAAGATAAACTACTAGGTCATATTATATATCAAGCAGGAATTCACATAGACCCAGAATGAATTAGGTCTATAGCTCAACTTCCATTAATCCACAACAAAAAGTCTATGCAATCCTTCTTTGGGAAAATCAATTTTGTGAGAAAATTCACCCTCGATTTCACTGAAACTATCAAACCCCTACAAAAGATGATCCACATATATGTTGAATTTAAGTGGGATGATGAACAAAAAAGTTCTTTCAACAATATTAAGGCTGCAATATCCCGAGCCCCAGTGTTGTGAAGTCCCAACTTTAGCAAAGGTTTCTTCCTCTACCCTTTTTTCTCCGACCAATCATTAGCTGCAGTATTGACTCAAAAGGATGATGAAAATAATGAGGCCCCGGTTTCATTTATGAGAAATAATATCCAAGGGGCCAAACTAAATTACCCTGCTATAGACAAGTAGGCTTATGAGGTATACAAGGTAGTGAAAAACTTCAGATCTTATATCCTAAAGAACTATACCAAAGTCATCGTGCCTCACCCTGCAGTCTGATCCCTGTTCACTCAACAAGAGATGGGTGTAAGAAGAGGAAACTGGAGGGAAGTAGTCCAATAATTTGATCTAGATATAAAACTTGCTAAACTAGTTAAGGAACAAGGATTATGAAAACTGAGAGTTGAAGCCCAAGACCAAGTAAATGAAGACCCAGGATGGGAGAATGAATAGGCATTATGGTGTGGTGAAGCTTCATATGTCTCCCCAAGGCAAGACTCTTGGTGATAAATTGACTTATCTCCTACATCATGGGAGTTGCCCAAAAAATCTAAATCCTAGAGAAAGGAGATCCCTCGGGTTAAAATCAACACAATATCACCTCATAAATTCGGTGCTCTTCCACCTAAACTATGATGGGGTACTTTTGATATGTCTTGAACGTGAAGATGCAGATAAGGTTATGAAGGAGCTCCATAATGGTCCTGTAGGTGAACACTTTGAAGGGAATACCACCACTCACAAGATACTGAGAGCCAACTATTATTGTCCCACTCTATTTAGAGACGCCCACGCATATGCTAGAAACTATAAAACTTGTCAAATGAGCGCGGTGAGGGAAAAGAGAGCAGTTGTCTCACTCCAATCTGTGGTCATATCCAAGCCATTCGAGCAATGGGGGTTAGATATAATAGGATAAATTACACCAATTTCTTCAAAACAACATAGATACATACTGACTGCCACAGATTATTTCACGAAATGGGTAGAGGTCATCCCTCTGACTCATGTAAATGAAAAAATGGTGATCCAATTCATAGATTAATAATTGATCACAAGGTTTGGTATGCCTTCAACCCTTTTTTTTATATAATGCTGCTTACTTTTATTCCACCCTATTAACCAAGTTTTCTTTAGACAAAGGAACTATAATCAGATACTATGCAAACTACTATCCACAGGGGAACAGAGTGGCAGAATCAACCAATAAGAACCTAGTGAGTATATTAAAGAAAAAAATTACAGACAACCAAAGGAATTGGCACAATTCACTTCATAATGCCCTATGGGATGATAGAGTAACACCCAAGGAAGCTATAGGGAATTCCCCATACTTCCTAGTATACGTATAGGAGGTCATTCTCCCGAATGGGCTATATCTTCCATCTCTTCAGCTTGCTCATGACTATAGAGGAAAACCCTCATAAGTTATACAACAAAGAATTGATACCCTCCTCATGCTGGAAGAAGAAAGGGAGAAAGAAAAATCAAAGTTCATAGCTCATCAATAGATAGTTAAAAGATGGTTTGATAAGCATAAGGCCAAATAGAAGATTTTTTAAGTAGGAGACTTAGTCCTAAAATGGGACAAAGAAAATGAGTTGAAGGGAAAACATTTGAAGTTTCAGAATCTATGGCTCGAACCTTTTCAAGTAGCCGAGAAAATTGGGGTAGGCATGTATCGGTTGCAAAATATGAGGGGGGAACCTGATGCCCTCTCAGTGAATGGCCAAGCCTTAAAACAATATTTTCATTAATATATGTGTGTGTGTGTGTGTGTGTGTGCGGTTTCATGATGTTTTGTTTCTATGTAGGCTGATTGCAAAGTGAATTTTTGTTTTTGTTTATTTCTATAGTAATTCTGCACTTTTTAAAAAAAAAATTAGCAAGACATTGATTGACCTCAATTCATGCGATATGATGAACTTTGTGCCTGGATCATCACTTACATACAACACAAGAAGCACTGGGAGACTTGGGGTTGTTTTAAAGGAATTTTATATCTAACCCGTGCATATAAACAACCTTGGAAAAGTGATGAAGGGTCTGCCTAGTGGTCTATTAAAACCTAAAGGGAAATATGACAAGTAGGAAAGGACCACATGTACCTCAAGAAAGAGCTAGAAAAAATTCACCTTAACCATCTCATTTTGCAAATAACAGACGTCCTCCTCTCCCACTCGTTCAGGGAATTCTCCTGAAATAAAATCAATTATATCAAATGAGTGCAAAGTAGGAAAGAGTATGCAGATAACTTCGTCGGGGATATGGGCACTCGCTGGCAGCAGAGTAAGGTCTATGGCATTGGAGTGACTCCGTCAGATCTATGGACGCTCGTTGGTAGTAGAGAAACACCATAGCAAGTGAATGATGATAAATAAAGGGTCTGGGGCCAGTGAATTCTTTACTCAATTCTTGTTAGAATAGGGCATGGATCGTGGTTAGAGGAATCAAAGGTGGAGTAAAGGTTGAAACCCCACATGCAGGCCCAGATTCATCAACCGAGGAATTTCAAATGCAAGGATAGAAGAGGCTTTGATAAAAACTAGTTAAGTTCCTAACCAGCTTCTGCATCAGCTAAGCCCGGGGAAGGAACAAACATTTTTCTTTTGGCCAGTAAGTCTCTATTTGTTGATCACTCAACACACCCTAAAAAGCCTTATCAATTTTTTTCACTTTTTGGGTACCACTTGATCTTCTGTACTGTTTGACTCGATTTCATTTTTGGAAATGTTTTTTCTTTGTTTGTTTTCATGACTCTCATCACATATTTAGTTTTGTTGAACCTCTGAAACCTAATGTCTAAAATAACTTAACACCCAAATTAAGAATCGTCAGACAAGGCTGCACCTAATGCGCTTGGATTCGATGTTGGAAAGAATTCAAGTGAGTGGAGGGACCACACAAAAACAACAGTATTCGAGCGTCGATCCTCATGGGAATCGACAGAAATCGGTTTGGTTTGCATAATTTATTCACATAAAGGTCCTATTAACAAATCCCAAGGGTTTCGCAGCCTCCTGGTCAAGGATCTTAGTCTCCTAAGTTGAATTATATATTTCAGGCCTTCAATAGCCCGTCTTTGCATGTGACCTCGGGCTATGACCCAAGTCTTAACCTCTTGGACACTTCACAAATTCATCACTCTAACTGGAACCAGATCAAAAGTCCACATCCCCCCTTCACAACCAATGAGTGAGATCTACTTCAGGACTCTGCGCTATGGGAGTTCTGAATGTTCCAACCTCCACTTTTCCCTGGAGTAATATGTACCTGAAATTCTAGATTAGGCGCCACACATCCACCCAAATCAATGCCCAGGTCCACTTCAGGACTTCAACATTCAGGAGCTTTGAAATTTCCTACAACCTTTTCTCATGAAGTGTCAAAAATCCACAATAAATCTCCACACTCCATGTGTCCTCTCCAAGAGGGAGGCTAAGATTGATTTCGACACCTTGACCTTTGGGCGTTTTCAGATGTTTTATCCCCAGTTCCTTCCGAAGGGATCTTCCTATGAAACTAGTGGATATTTGCCATGTGCCCTCTCTGGATCCAACAGTCCAGATCTACTCCACTCTCTGTGACATCCCAAAAATTGTGCCTTTCTTCACGCAAGTTCTTCCATAGCTCTTCCCTCCCGAACTAGCTTATTTGTTTCCACGTATACCCTTCGCATCCAACAGGCTAGGATCACTTCGTGATTTCGACCTTCAACAATCCCACTCCTCAATAATTAAAAAAAAATCTAAACCACGAAATGTTTAAGTGCTTCATGGCTAACTTCCATGCAGTTTTCTAGATCTAATGATCTGGACTGGCTTCCTCTTGAAGGGATCTTGGCCTATAACTCGTTAAACCTTCAGAGCTTCTCTCCCTTTGAATATTTCTTCCCGCTATCTCTCTTGAGCTTTGTTTCTCAAACCCTTTGACTCCTTAGAGGGATAATGCACCCCTGCCCCTCCTCTCTCATTTTCCTATGCCTTAATTAACTTTTCCTCTTCTGGTTGGTTAAGTCGGTTTCCCATTATTGAGTGACTTAGCTCTTCTTCGTTTCTTTCTTCATTGAGTCTTCACGCATTTTTTGTTTCTATTGTTTCTTGAAGGATAATTACATTTTGTATTTGGTTTAGAATGGTTGTTATCATGTTTTCCATTGATTGATCTCACAACAGGTCGAACAAGCCTTTTTGTATGCCCATGAAAAGTCGGTGGACAAAACGCAACAATTCAGAGCAGTCATTTTTGGATGGATTGTCAAATGCACTGGTTAATTTTTCAACGGTAAAGATGCAATAGGTCTATCAATCAACGGCTCTCTTCCATTCGGGGGTCTAGAATCGTGCGGGGTTTAACAAAAGGAATTAGGAAAAACACTCCACGACTTCGGTGTTCAAGCGCCCGAACTTGTCATTGTTTCGATCGTCGAAGTGTTGAAATCCCAAAGTATTTAATGTTAAACACAGCTTAAGCCCGAGTTAATTAGTGATAATATCTAACTAATCATTTCGTGAGATCATCACTTTAGGAGATTTTCATGCTTTACATCCAAAAACTCCCGAATGCCAAATTTCGAAATGTCGAAGTAACGAGAGACTACCTCGTCACTTTGGGCCCGTACTACTCCAGGAGAACTTCATTCTCCGCAATACAAAACTCTCGAAGCCCGAAGTGTCGAAGCACGTGGAAACCATCAGTTGAGACACATGACACACTCATCAGTCATGACATGTGGCACTCCTTCCATGTCATTTGGTTGCTTCATTCGTCCATTTCTATGTGACACGTGTCACCCTTCTTTTCATGACACGTCAACGATATGACATTTAGCTGCCACGTCATATTTGGGATATCTTCCTTCGGAGGATTTCCAAGCACGACATTCAGAAGATCCCAAAATCCAAAGTGTTGAAGTGAGGAGAGACTACCACATCACTTCGAGAGCAAGTCACTTCGGGAGATATTCATGCTCTGCGTTCGAAAGCTCCCGAGATCTAAGAAAATTTTTGTGCCATCACTAAATATGGCTAGGGAGGTTCTAATATGGAATACAGATAGAAAATTTAGTAGGCACACTAAAATAGTATGGTTACCCATATTGCATATTGAACCATGATCGACGGTCAAACTTCATTGCGAGGATGGAAAATGATCAAACATTAATTTCCAGAGCGGTCCCGCAATTGAAACCATGGTATAGATTATGAGGTATGTGGTAGCTTGTGGTGGATTGAGGGGGTCGAAGCGGTGTGGAACCAAACCACCCTCAACAAATCCACAATCACGTGCTTATATGATGTCATGCCACCACGCCACTCCGGAAGATTTTCACATTGCACATCTAGTTGTCTCCAATGGCCTCCAACAGCATGTGTGCACACCATGATCAATGCAGAACTTATCTTTGTCACTTCAAATTAGTTTCTTCCACAATTATAGTTCATCCAACACATGCATCATTTTAGTCTCAAAGACAGTAGCAGTTTTTAGTTAATCAATTCCAGAACTGTTTTATATTAAATTAATAAGTGGTCTTATATGTGTGATAAGAACCACTCTTTTTTATTAAGTCAAGTATGAAGTAGAAATTGATGTACTCCAGCAATGTTTTAGTCAGGTTAATTATTCGTTCTACAATTGTTAATGTAGAGTTAAGTCTTAGTCCCAGATGGACAAGAGCCTTGAAAACTCTGATAAATATGTAGTTTCTGTATGTTTAGAAGGTCGATGGTTTTTTAAAAGACCCTCATTTTTGGATTTGTAAAGAACTATTTCAGAGATACCTTAATTGAGAAGTCATGTTTTATGACCAGAGACAAGTTTGTTTTCTACTTTTCATCAAAAGCGTGTGTGATTGGATCTAAGGAAGAATTATTTCTGACTTTATCTCATGAATGGATTTTGTAAGAATCACTGTCTGCATGCTTGAGCATGAGGGTTGTTACACATCCAAATCACTCAACTGGATAAGTGTCGCACATACCTCTCGCTTGTCGCAAGTGTCTCAACTCCTATACAACTTGTCGCAAAGGTCATAAGTTGGTTATAAGAGT
>JASDQU010202938.1:8336-18944 GCA_032191745.1 Picea mariana | reverse complement strand
ATAAATAACTGAATTTTGAAATGTGAGACTAATTACTAATCCACACTGACCAGGCCTCTTGCGAGGAGTTGAGGGGATGGTTTATTTACCAAATTGAAATTACGAGAAATAAAGCTAATCTAGCAATTAGTGTTTTACTTTGCAAAAGGAAAACTAATCTAAATGTTGTGTAATGCTTTGAGACTTGTAAGATTTGATTCCTTTACTTAGTCCTTAGATCATGAGATAAATTTAGACTTTAAGCAAAAGGAAACTATGCACGAAACTTAAGCAGACACAACCACACCGGTTCCCCCCTTGAAGGGAAAAGAAGAAAAGTGAAGCCTCCTTAGCTTCACTTATTTTATTAGCTTGGTTACAAGTGCTCTTTTAAGAGTCTTTAGATCTTTTCAAGGATTTTGGATCCTTACAACAATGGATCAAGGTGTTACAATTTATACAAAATTTTTAGGAAAGCGTAGGATGCTTCCGAAGGTCTCAAATGCTCATAATCCGCCAAATTTTGACAAAATCTCCCCTTGTTTATTCAGTGACCTGCACAAAACAGCAAACACAAGAGTATACAAGATGGCCAAAAACACTTTAAGAGTGCTTTTGGTTATTAGCAACAATCTACAAAATTTTCTAAGTTAAATTCTACAAAATTCAGCAAAAAGGAACTAAGAAACTCAAACTAGAAAGCTAGTTTCCTTAGGGTCTTTTGGGGTTGTTCTAAAAAGCAAGTTTAGAGCACTTAGATGCTAGAATGAACAATGGAAACACTTTGGAAAATATTAGACTTTAACCCTTTAGAAATTTCAGAAATTTTTTTAGAGCAAAGGACTATCTTCTTATGCTAGATCTAGATTCTTAAGATAGCAACTTTAAGAAACAAAAATCAGATCTAAGCTATCATTTGCATGCATGAAAGGAACTAATGATTTAGCTTACATAAACTAGATCCAAACTTGCTTGCATATATATGTAAAGTAACCAATAAATTTTGCTTTCAAGAGAAGGAAAAAGAGAACAAGCTTGTTCTTGGAAAGTGTTGGGCAATGGAGTCCTTGATGAATTGTAGAGGGATCTTCTTCAAAGAACTTGGAAGAGAGGAAGAGTCAAGTTAGATCATCCACTTCTCCAAGTTGAGGTATCAATTACTTCGSTTGCTTGCAAAGAGAGAGTTAGAATATGGTATCACCTACAAGAGAGATCTTGCAACACAATATGTTAAACCAAACAAGTATTGCATCTAAATCACTCAAGTAAATAAATAGCAAGATAATTAATCAAACTAGCTTAGTGATCTTACCCTATTGAGTAATAGTACTCCTATAAGGCCACATTAACCAAAATATAACAGCAATAAGCAATAAAATAATATCACCTCATACACATAAGCATCCACACACTTGGCCAATCCACCAATTTGACCTCCAAAGTCTTATTTTATTCCAATATGAGAAAGAGTGTTWCAATARCAATGATACACAAGCAATTCTTCACAAAGCTCCAACTAACTCACAATGGCAACTAACTCAYAATGGGCAACAATGCTTCAATATATAGCAATTTCCAATGAAGGAGGGYGCACCATGTGAAGAGGGAGGGTGCACCACTTGGAGGCATGACCAATGACAAGTGTGGAGAGTGTGGCTGCCACCTCTCCCACACTTCATCTAACTCGCCACTTCTGATCTTGAGTTGGTATAGGGTGCACCACCTCTCAAGAGGTTGGCTRCCCCTCTTGGGAATGCGCCACCTCTCAAGAGGGGCACACCCTCTTATTGAGCATGTGCCAAATACCAATARCACTTGTCTTATGTTTACTCTTTGACCAATAGGAGTTGCCCAATAACTGCCACCTTGCCTTTTGAGGCTTTATTTCATCTCAAACATGTCCCCACATGTTTCCCTAAATTTAGCTTTTGTTGATTTTTTATGATTTTATTTGACTTTTTTGGGTTTTGTGAACAAAAATGACTTTTAAGTTTTAAGTGATTAAAATCACTATTTTTTCTCAACTAAGTGGGTACTTAGGTAACATGGGTGCTCTAGGTCCAAAAATGAGCACCCCCATGGCATATTAAGTCCCCTAGTACCACTTTTTTAATACATCTTTATTTTTTAATTAAAAATTGTTGAATTCTGACAATTTTTTAATTAAAAATTGTTGAATTCTGACAATTTTTTAATTAACTGAAAAAATTAAAAAATCCTAAGGGGGACTTAGTACATTTCCATAAGACTCTAGGAGAATGTTTAGTATGGTAATATACATTAGACACTAGGCTTAGATCCATGCTCAAGCTTGACCATGGGCATATACTCCAGCTCTGGAGGGATTGAGTGAAAAAACTCATAAATTATAAATTGCCTGAAAACGGCAAAATATAATTAGTAAGTGAAAAAACACTCCAGAGTATAACTCACGCTTAGGACTTAAGGTGGCTAAGACCTTTCATAAGTTCATCATGCAACATCTCTTATTACAATTTTTATGGAAATGTAAAAGAAAAAGGGTGGTATTTACGACCGGCTGAACTTCTGAACTCTAAATTTTGAGCAACAATGTTCAAACTTTGGCGGCTCGCTGGAAGTCCATCCTAGTGCAACTTTGATGGATAACAAGCCTAACCATTGTTACTTCCTACCAATTATCTCTTGGAGGTGGATTTTTTGAGGCCTTGGGATACCAACACCTCTCTTATCCTCTTCACCCCTTTAACATATCATTATGATTGCTATCTTTCCTTTAAAATTTGTTGCTGCCATTAGTGACTCCATTTACCCTATAAAGGCACTAGACTACCATCTACAAGTGGTGATTGATCAAACAAACACTCATACTCTTATCCTTGAAGCCTTTACTAACATTTTCTAACTCTAAATTAGACTAACTCCCAAGCTAACTTGCTGCTGTAGCAAAACATTGGTACAGCCATACAAACATACAGTGATTTGACACATTTACCTACATAACTTGCACTAGAACCATTCAAAATTCAATTGTGATAATTGCTAGTGAATCTACTAGGTAAGTGCTAGTTTTGTATGTGGTTTTCTTGAACTTTTGACCATTTAAATTTGTTGTTGTTGCAAAAGATTGCTACAGCCATCTAACTGCAGCAAATTCTCTGCAAAAGTGACATTAAAAGCTAGCTAAACACTGTCAACTTTGCTTGTGACAATTTATTATCAATTTGCCTAGTCAAAGTCACTTTTTCTTGTCTTTTTCAAACAATTTCAAGGCATAAATCTTGTGGCTGTTATAAAATATTAATAGCTGTTATAAATTGTTGCATTGTTGCAAATTCATAATCAGCTAGCTTACTTTGTGAAGGTTTATTGTCTTTCGAAGTACTAACAATCATTTGGTACTTGGAAAGCGCCATGTTTGCCTTGTTGTCTTGTTCTGGGTAGGTACACAATAATATCCATTTGCCTCATCCTTTAAGACATAAAAGAAACCTTTGATTTGAGTGATTTGTGAGAGAGTTAGGATTTCCTTGTGATTACTTGCCTTAGCCTTCTCAAACCCCCCGGGTCACCAGGGACGTCTCCCCTGGAGTAGTCTTGACATACTACTAAATAGAAAGGGATCTCCTATTAAGGTGACAGTGATAGGTTATTCCCAGTTACGCCAATTTTGTATCCACTTCCCTTGAGCTTTTGGGCAAGTACAAATTGTGTGATAACAATTAACAATAACATGAGTCACGACCAAATAGTTATGTTTACAAAATAGGCCATCTGCACTGAAGTATGAAGACCAAAAAGTGCAAAACAATAAACTTTAAACTTAGCTAGTTTTTAAATACTATGAATCTATCATCTATAGACTATGACATATAAAGCAATGAAAAAGGAGAAACATCAAACAACTATCCCATCCTCCTTCCACCACCACGATTGTTGTGTGGGACTCCTCGTGGTGGTAGTGGAGCCTCCTAAGAAGGATGAAACTGTGCAAAAGTAGATGTAGAGGGTCGCAGCGGAAGTGAAGATGAAACCCCTAGTGTTGTACCTGGAGTCCTAGACATGGAGACCATGGAAGTGGATGGGGGTGGCATCTCAACATGATCATTATCATCCAAAAGAGAATTCTCCAATTGCTCTAAAACCAATACTCCATCCTCCAAATTATCCTCCTCTGGATTGTTGTCCCAACGCTTCAAGTTTGTATCCATCTTCGCCTCCTCACAGTAATGGGACAACAACCACAAGTTGTAATGAACATAAACCAAACTCTCTGACCGGTTTACATTCAACTTGTTTCTTTTGACGCTACAGATGAAACTGTAGGTGCTCCAACACCTCTCTGCAGAATAAGAGTTCACCACCTGTGAAAGCACTCATGTTGCTAAATGTTGCAACTGTGGGGCAAAACTGCCATGCATGTTCCACCACTCGAGAGAATTCAAATTCCCTCGATCTCTAATTGCAAGGTTCATCCCAAAGGCACCATGGTTAAGGATATATTGGCTCAATTGTCTCTGTATGGTGTCACACTCCTCCTCGCTCAGGACCATTTTTTCTAATGTTGTCATATAACTATTTTCAATCTCTGGATCTTTGTGTGGTTTTTTCTTGGACCCACCACCAAGTGTTGGTGATGAAATCCATGATACATGATAGTATTTAAGTGTCACCACATATGCCAAGGCATGTAGTGGAATATTTAGCATTTCCCATCGTTTTTCCACCTCTACACGAATATGATTATACAGGTTGACATCTCTACGCTCAACAATGTCTTTAATCTGCCCCAGCATGCTATCCATTTGCTCATACACCTCCCCCAATGATTGGTCGATCTGAATCCGCAAACTTGATCTTGTTATAAATTGGCTTGGTGAATTGCAACACAGACCGAACCTGTGACCAAAACTAATTGTCAAGAACTGTCTCCTTCACTGCATTAGCACCTTCTCTATCAATGCTCATTTCATCCCATGCATCACTCATCACCATAGCACCCAAAGCTTGCCTCACCTTCAATAGGCACCTTAAGGTGATGTAATAGCTAGTAAATCTAGTTTTTGCAACCTTAAGTAGCTGCAACCTAGAATAAGTGCCATAAAAGTAACTGACCCTTGTATGACATGTGACAAATTTGATGAGTTTCTTCCCTCTCTTGTACAAGTCATTAATCCATCCACATTCTTTATGCTTGACAATATCATGCAACAAAAGGTTCAAGATGTGCACCAACCACCCAGACCAAAAGATGTGTGGATGAGCTTGCTCAATGATTTTACCTACTACATTATCAGTGATTACTTGAATCACATTAGAAGGGCCAACATCATTAATGATTTTCAATAGGACCACTGCAATGTTTTGAGAAGATGCAATGATTGTGGAGGAGTCATGTGCTGCGAGAAACACTGCACTGGTAGCAAAAACACCAAGAACATTTATCAAATGTTGGTTTCTAACATTTGTCCAACTATCTGATACAATGGATACCCCAAAGTCCCCCCAATCATCTGTAAACCGTGTTAGAACTCTTTGAAATTTTGCTCCTTCCCTATCAAGTAACACAGTTCTGGCTTTCTCATAGGAGGGGCTCTTGTATCCTTTAGGGGCTTCATTGATTCCCTTGACAAGATCATGCCAATAGTGGGAGTGAAGCACATTGAATGGAATACCACAAGCATAGAGAAATCGGGCCACTTTTGCATCCACCTCATCCCTACCTCCAATATCAAGGAAATTTTCTATTGTTCTTCTAGATCCAGAAGTTCCAAAACCATGAGGAGATGGAGATGTAGTGCCACCAAATTTTGATGAGGCATCAGACTGAAGATTTTGTTTTTTACCATGCTTTTTTGGTGCAGATTTCTCTATCTTTCTATATTTTTGTCTCTCTTCCTTGGACACTTTAGGCCAAATTGTGATCCCAATGGCCCCCTTCATGTCATCACTATCCATTACACCACAAAGATGCCTCCTCACATGGGTATATGAACTAGCAAAAGCTTTTCCATTATGACAATCATGAGGACAAAAAAATTTAACCATTCCACCACCTTTCCCCTCCTCAACTTTTGTCACAAATTTCCACAAGGGAAACATTGTAGGTTTCCCACCTTCATTGCCCTCTTCACCCTCTTCAAATCCTTCACCATCTTCATATACTAGGTCATCATGAAAATGACCACTATCCTCTTCTTCCCTCCGATGCCTATTCCCCAACAATACCATGAGAACCAAAAAAGGAATGATAAACCAAAAGAAGATCATTTCCTCAAGTTTTAGATGAACAACCTGCAATGAAATGAGGGAGAAGAAGGAATGGGAAAGAGTAGGAGAGGAGAAAAAAAACATAAGCATTTAACAAAGTTAACCCAAAGAAATGAGGGAGTTGGGGTTTGGGCTTAYCTCTTTAGCTCTTGAAACTTGAAAATTGAAACTTGAGATAGATGGTTTCCTTTGTTCTCTCCTCCAAGCTCCTCTTTGCTAGCTCTTCCAAGTTCTCCTTTGCTCTCTCCTCCTTTCCAAGCTCAAGCAAACATAGATGAAAGAATGAGGAGAATAGAGGGGGAATAGCTCCTTTATTCTCCTCATTTATTTCCCCTAAACCCTAACCCTAGGGTAGGACCCACCCTTTTCCTAAATTATAAAAAATGTGACCTTTTTTTGCTTGTGCACCGAAGCGACCGAGTCCCTCAACGAAGCACGCGCAAAGAGTGCCCAAAGCACCTTCAGAGCACGCTTCCAAATTTTTGAAGCATTTCTGGAAGTGTGGCACTTCCACATTGGCAGGGAGCGACTTTTTGTAGGACAAGGAGCGCTTCAGAAATCTAGAAGCACGCTCTAAGGCAAGCTTCCTAGGCACTCGAACTCGGAGCAAACTTTTGACTTCAAAGGGGGGGGGCGCTCTTGGTAACTTTGTAACAANCTCTTGAAACTTGAAAATTGAAACTTGAGATAGATGGTTTCCTTTGTTCTCTCCTCCAAGCTCCTCTTTGCTAGCTCTTCCAAGCTCTCCTTTGCTCTCTCCTCCTTTCCAAGCTCAAGCAAACATAGATGAAAGAATGAGGAGAATAGAAGGGGAATAGCTCCTTTATTCTCCTCATTTATTTCCCCTAAACCCTAACCCTAGGGTAGGACCCACCCTTTTCCTAAATTATAAAAAATGTGACCTTTTTTTGCTTGTGCACCGAAGCGTCCGAGTCCCTCAACGAAGCACGCGAGAAGAGTGCCCAAAGCACCTTCAGAGCACGCTTCCAAATTTTTGAAGCATTTCTGGAAGTGTGGCGCTTCCACATTGGCAGGGAGCGACTTTTTGTAGGACAAGGAGCGCTTCAGAAATCTAGAAGCACGCTCTAAGGCAAGCTTCCTAGGCACTCGAACTCGGAGCAAACTTTTGACTTCAAAGGGGGGGGGCGCTCTTGGTAACTTTGTAACAAATGCATGCGGAAATGTAAATGGCATGAAACAACCTCAAAATATGTAGGACGTCAAGCTCAAGTTGGCTGAAAATTATGACAATTATGCAACATGTGATGTTAAGGAATATTCTAAGGCTTAGAATGACATAAACCATAGATGTCAGGCTACCAAAGGTAGAAAATTGAAGGAATGCAATAAAACCTAAATCCACCATAGGACGTCCAAGGAAAAGAGGGATTAGGGTTTAAATCAACTTGCAAGAGGGAAAGACTAGTGTCGTCTAGCTTCCTTGGGCATATGGAGTCATAGATGCAACCTCTATGGAGAGCAAAGGCAAGATAAGATAAGATAATTTTATTAATGTCCAACAAACGACCACAAAAGTAGGTCAATCAGACTGGAAAATACAACAAGTATGAGTACAATATGGGAGTGCAATCACAACTCCTATATAATGTCGAAAAGAACATAAAGAGAGAAACCTAAAGTAGTATAGCCTCAGAAAGTATATAATCATGATAAAGGTATGGTGATCCAAAATATAAGTTAGTATGCCCAACTCAAAAGTCTTCCAAGAGAGAGAGAGAGAGAGTGAGAGAGAGGATCGATGATGAGGCTGTCAAGGTCTCCCAAATCGAATGGTCGAGGGTGAGGGGGGAGAACTAGGGACTGGGTCACTATCGGAGTCCTCAAGAACTATCAGGGGCTCCGACTATATGATCCTGGGGGGGAATGTAGGAGTGGGGATACTCCTAGCATCCGAGGCCAAAAGAAAGAAGTTCTGGATAGATCTTTAGTAGCTCAACTGAACCTGGGAAGCGATCTGGCGGATGGGGGTAACCCTGCTCTGGATCTGTCTAGAGATAATCCCTGTAGCTCTCTAAGTATGTATGGACTGATGTACCATTTGGCACCTCCGAACCAGTCTCGATGATAGCGATCTACTGCCCAATGCACATTGGGACTCTACTCGTTGCTTTTTGCTCCGATATGATGGGTCAGCATGAAAGTATGAGGTGATCGTCCTATTCATCCCAAGGCAGGGCATGGCATGCAAGAACTGAGATTTGTGGTTGAAGATCTCCCTGATGAAGAGGGCTAGGCATCTTTGGTCCTAGTATCGGAAGAAAGTAGAAAGTGAGCCCCTTGAGTCCCTATAGAGGCAATGGTATGGTCCTCTAATCTCATAGTATATGGGGCACCTAAAGTTGAGGTGCATCTCTGTCTTTGATTCCTATAAATGGCACATCTAGCAGATCCTATCAGACCGTGGTATATGGTGGTCCGTCTCAATCTGGAGTAGATGAGATCCGACCCAGAGTTGACCCAAAAGAATCATGAGTGAGTGCATCCAATGCCTGCGTGTATAAGGGGGGGAAAAGATGATGCCAACCCACAACTCCAAAATGTGCTCTAGATAGAAGGACATCTTCGAGCATGGGCTCATCAAAGACGAGATCCAAGTGAACTGAATATACAGTTTGTAGATGTCCTCTCTAATAGCCCGATTCAATACCAGTCTAGTCGGCAAGAGATGGTGCATTGTATCAAGGGAGAAACAGAATGGGAGAAGGTGCTCTAGGAGATAGGCATCAACTAAAGAAGCCAAGACACCTCTGAGAACCAACCACGTGCACGGCCTGAGGGGGGATCCAAAGCAAGAGCCTCCGAGGAGCAAAGAGCGAGGTAGGGGTACCGCTCTCTCCCAATGATAGAATTTATGAAAGAACTGCCTCTACGAAGGAAAGAAACTAGGCAGTAAATGTTTAATGACCTCAAGGTGAAACAAGGGGACACCGAACTCTGCCTAAACAATAGAAAGACTTAAGAACCACACCCTAAGGTAGTCCACGACAAACATGACATCATCCTCTAAATGTACAACGTCCTAGGTGAAAATGCCAATGTCTTGAAGGAGGAGGGCCCCATCATCCCTCCAAAGGTGTATACCATCCTTGTCAAGTGTAACGGCATCCATCAAAATCCTAACATCCTCAGGGGGTGCAACGTCCAAGCTACAAGCTTCCTTCCCTTTGAGTGACACATCTGACAATATTTACAACAGCCAAGCCAATCACTACAACGTCCAAGGTCCAAGAGGTGTTGGAAGGTGTCCAAAGGTAGGCCAAGTCATCAAGGAGCCCAGTGCTCATCATCAGGGGCCTAACGTCCTCCATATAGCATGCAGCGTCCTGGGTATAAGAATCAAAACGTCCTTCACAAGACCATCTCCAGGGGTGCATCGTCATCAAGCAAGGCTCAGAGAAGTCAAGTGAAACCAACCATCATGGATACAAGAGTCATTAGAATCATAAAAAGTAGGTCACAACTTGATACAAAAGCCACATAAGCAATTCACATTAGGTATCTTCTTCAAACTTCACACTAGCTTAAGACTTTATGCAATTTTCAAAGTTTAGATATTGGAGGGCCATCACAAGACCCTATTAGGTCTGCCAATACCCAAGTAGAGGAATAGTTCCCGAGAAACCCATCAAAGTGTAAGTATAAGTGAATGATGTGACATGGGGTTTACTTCATGGCCATGGTGTCATTGACATGCAAGGTCATGTGTGAGTTCATCTCCATGAGTGCCTTTGTAGAGGGACTGCTTGGTGCTTGAGTTACCCTTTCCTCGGCACTGTGTCTTTCCAAACCCCTATTCTTTCCTTTTGATATTCATTTATTGCTTTGCAAGACCCCTTTTAGGTTTATACATTTATTTTTTATTGGGATTCAATTAAGTCCCATTAATTGATATGCATTCAATGCATTAAGACTTGGGGCGATGACTTCATAGCAAAGGGGTAGAGCTCAAGCTAATCTTTGTCTTTTGATTTATCATTTGACATCCCATTTCATTTTCCATTACTTTATTAGCTGCATCAAGCTCGAGTATTCTAGCCCCTTCTTCTCATAGGAGGGATGAAGGTACAGACCTTTTTGGGATACATGTAACAGCCATTTCCCGAAGATGGATGGAATGGTTGGAATCTGGATGGAATGGTATGGTACCCCTATCAAGGCCTCCCAGTAATACCCATATTCCCCAAGAGTGACAACACTGGACTAGGACACATATCATGGCCACCAAGGTGAAACAAGGCAAAAAGCATAACTTCCAAGCATCATGATCCATTATCTGACTTCAACCCATGATCCTTACCTAAATGCCTAATGCATTAAACGTAACACTTTATATGAAACAATGACTAATGTACCTCGTGT
>JASDQU010202936.1:919-14502 GCA_032191745.1 Picea mariana | reverse complement strand
TTTTTGCTATTTTTAGCGGATTTTGCTATTTTTAGCTGATTTGTAAATTAATCCCGGATTAAGGGATTAGGGTTTTTGTATCTACGAAAAACCTAAAAACATTGTATATATTGTATGGCGAATGGTGAAATTCGATATAATGAAAAAGAAAGGTTTTTCTGGTTGAGGGTTTCCGGTAAAGATCTTTGTGTATTCTGTGTATGAGCCATTGATTAATTTCTGTATTTCTTAAGAATATATATGCATTTATTTACTTCACAGGTTTAAAACTTACAGATGCCCTAGAAAAATGGTTAAATCCGTTAGAAGGTTATTACTATGTTCATAATTTTTCCGACAGGGAAAAAATCACCTTCGCACTCCTTAAAGATCTTCCCCATGTCAAACATTGGTGGGAAACTTACTAGGAGAAAAGTTCGATAGAGGAGTCTAGAATATATGGGGCTGATCCCACTTGGGATATTTTTGTGGATGCAGTAAAGGAACAATATTACCCTGTTGGAAACTATGAGGACCAGTACATGAGATGGACCACAATGAGGAAAGAGATGGGTCAAGAAGCTCCAGAGTTCACCAATACCTTCCATACCTTGCACACCAAGCTGGGTATCAAAGACTTTGAATGAAATTTGGTTCCGAAATACTGTGGGGATCTACACAGATACATCCAAACTGAAATGGATTTTCTAGACATCTCATCAGTCGGTGTTGCTTATCGATATGTTGTTAAAATCGAGCAGAAATTTAAGAAACAGAACAAACGATAGTTTGGGTCTACAAATATGCAACAACCAAAGTATAATAAATATGTCCCTAACAAATAGTCTCTCGAAAACCAGCCTAAGCCACAGGAAAATAAGGGTCACGGGAAGACAAAGAAGGACACCAGAAAATGGTGCGATTTCCACAAAATCCCCTAGCACAACACCGATGAATGTCGCTCAAAATAGTCATTGGTGGCCGAGATCAAAGACAAGGAGCCAAACCCTGATTCATAATCTCATTCTAAAAATACTCTTAAAGGACAGATCATCGACGCAGACCCCACTGCTATTGTCATGACCACAACAATTCAACCAGAAGAACCAATAGATCCCGAAGAGGGGGAGCACCTTTTTCATTCATAGATGTGGGTGAAGGGGACCCCGCTGAATTTTATTGTTTATAGTGGAATCCATAAGAACCTCATCACAACATAGGTCGTCAAAAAGTTGGGATTGTCAACAACACCACACCCGCAACCATACAAAATCGGGTAGCTTCGCCAGGGACGAGATCTCTATGTCAGCCAACAATGTCAATTTTCATATGAAATCAAACCCTTCAAGGATGAGGTATTATGTGATGTTTCCCCACTGGATGTCTATGATTTTCTCTTGGGCCAACCATATATGTCAAAGCTCCATGTTGTTTATGAGTCTCGACCCCGCAGTGTCATTGTTTCTTTGGGGGGTCATCTCTACAGAATACCATAGGTATTTCTGACTATTGTTCCACCTAAACAGTGTCACAAGGTATTATCTCATACTACAAAATTCATCTTCTTCACAATCTATTCAAAAGTTGAACATAAGGATACTGCAACCACTATAGCCTCGGCCCAAGCACCTTCTATCCAATAGAAGAAGGTCGACAAGATTGCAACAAAGTGTAAATATTCCTACTAGACATAGGAATATCATGTAGCCACACTGGTTAAAAATTTCCAACCTTTCTAGCCACAGGTTCATGACAACCTTCAACAAGCTAAGAAGCGCAACTTCTCCAGCAAGGAAAACAACTCATGAAGATGCAGATTCAACAAACGTTTTTCCCTCTCCCCCGAAAACTCAACGCAATGGAGACCATTTCTTCCTAAGGAGGGAGGATTGATCCAAGTGGATATCGGTGGCCACCCACCTTTTCCAACTGGCTCAAAATAGTTTTCTGGCAATTTTGGTAATTTACTATTTTTAGTAGTTTTTAACTTCCGGGGCCGTTTTGAGGGCCTAAATGAAGGCTTTTTGGGATCGAGCTTCTCATTGATAGCTGAAGTCTCTGATTGATCCCCCTAAATTAATCTCCTCGACAATCGTGCACCCCAAATGAAGAATATATTCCAAAGTTACACCCCCGGGAAGTTGATACACCAAACTACCCAAAACGGGGTCCACAAAGCTGTTGGTTTTTCATCTTCCAAGGTTAGGGTTTTGGATTCTCGTTATGATAAAAAGGCATTTGGAGCCTCATTTAAAGATCATGTTCTTGCGAATACGAGTAGTGGACACATCTCTTCTCATAGATAAGCTGCCACCATTCTAGCAAGTCTTTTACTCTGTATTTTTACAGTCTTTGTACATTTTCGCTCATTAATAAACAATTGTGGATTAATGTATATCTGTGTTTATGGTTTCATCTCTGACACATTTCTGTTATATTATTGGATATCCGAGATATCTCTATACATTTATTTATTATATATTCACTCTCATTTCGTGCCAAAAATAATTTGGATCATACACCCAACACATCCTAGTGTAAACATCAATAAAAAAACATTATATATTTATTTCTATTTGTAGAAAAAACAAGCATAGGGATGCACGAATTAGAATGAATCAGTTCAAGTTTTCTATATGTTGTGGAAGTAGAATCATGGAATGGTTGTTTTCTATGCTTTCCAAGGATGCAAGCATCATATTGCTTCAGTTTTCTAGGATTAGTAGGAAGACTAAAAACACCACTCTTTCTCAATAAACGAAGACTGTCATAATTTATATGGCCAAATATAGAATTCCACAAATAATAGATGACATTATAACTTCACCATGATCAAAGAGGTATGCAATAAATGTTGTTTGTATGGGATAGTTTCCCATTCAAATTTGGCAGTATTCCATCTTTCATTCCATTCATAACAAGCATGTTATCAAAATCCTTTCGTATTTCAACTTTTCCACCGATATGAACAAAGCGGCCTTGTTGTTTTATGTGCACAAGGGAAATCAAGATTCTTTATAGTTAAATAAGATAGAGTACATTGTGCAAAATAAAATCTGAGAGTCGAGACAACTTAAGCCTAATGGTGCCCATTCCTGAAGGTTTAAGGTTGGACTTGTCTACAAAATGCACTAAGCCATCTACATTTCCATTTAAGTCTTCAAAAAAACTCTTTGAAATGTCATGTGAGAGGTTGCACATGTGTTAAGGATCCATGCATATTTCCAAGGACTATATGCAGTGTTAAATAATTCTTTTGTTACTCATATATTGCAGTGAGAAACAATGTAATGGGAAGATTTAGGTGGGTTACCTTTTGATGGTTCTGAATGTTTACCTTTGTAATCTTTGTTATGTTGTCTATATTATTTTATCTTGTCCCATGCAACTCTACAATCATATGCTTCATGTGACCCATTATTTTTGCAATGGGTATAATGAAGGGATCTATCACCTTGGTTGTGTTTACCTACCCTGCCTCTGAAACTCTTTCTTCCATGTCCACATCCTCTTTTATTTATTTCTCCTCTAGAATAATCCTTTGGTTTATTCATTTCTTAGTAAGAAAGGTAAATAGTCTCTCTAGATGGAGGATTTTACTTCCTTCCAAAGGATTTCTCATGATCTGCAACTTTCTTTACTAGCTTTTGAAATGTCATGGATTTCATCTGATCACTTGCTTGCAACGATTCAAGGTAGCAAGAATATGTAGTGTAGAGGGCCTTAATTAAGGTCATGAGAGGGAGATAAATATTCACTCTAGTGGATTCAATTTCATACATTGTGGTTGTGATTTATGAAGCTAAATCCACAGGGTCATCATTCTTCAACTCTAGGTTGAAGAGCTTCAATATTACTTGTATGAGTTCAATATCATAATGTGTGTCACACATTTCATTCAATATTTTCAAGGTGACATAGGAATCACTAATAAAAGAAGTATTATGGCTCACCTCCTCACTTAATGTAGAAAACATCACAACATATGCCTTTTGTTCTTTGTCTTCCCATGTTTTATTTTCTTTGTTTGAGGTTGGAATGGATGGATTTCTACTAGGTATTCTACTCTTCATATTTAATTATGAGGCTTATTTTTAGATTCTTATTCTTCTTAAATGATTTTAATGATCCGAGGGAATGTTGGTGCTTTGCAAATCCCTTTCCATAGGTCATTGATCAATGTACTCTTGATATTCCTGTACTATTTTTTGTAGTTCTCCTTTCCATTCAGCACCACATCAACAATGGATATGAGAGAATGCATTCTTTTGTATCCACACATGGATTACACAATAATGATATTGCACACTAGAAATATAATCATGTTGCACCAATTAAACAAACAATGAAACCAAGAGGGATGTAGGAAAACTATAGGTCATAGCAGTACGAATGCTCACAAAACAATATAATGGAAGCTCACACAAAAAAATGATAATGAATTTAAGGAAGCATGACCTTTCTCTTTTGTTGTGTTCGTTAGTCGGTGTCCTGCCCAATGGTCAACAATTTGAAAAGGATTAGTTATGTTTGGAATTTATTAAAAAAACTGAATTAACCTAGCAACCAATGATATATATGAGTCAGTGAGTGGTATCATGGCTAGAAAGAATTAGCATGGTTATATAACTTAGGTCGAATGAAAATATGAGGGAACGAACGATGAATGGGTATTCTAGATTGTGAATAGAGGAGGTGAATGGATATTCTAGCCAACAAATGAGTTTGTGCGAGTGGGTTCCAATCACCACGATGGGTGCCAATGTAAGTCTGAATTCTAGAAGGTGAATAAAGGTTATCGCACATGCTGCATTTTTTCCAAAGTGGCACAACTCACGAATTAGGTTGAGGGCTGTGTATAAGGAATGAAGGATATGCATTGAGTTGCAGTAGATGGAGTGGCCAGAGGATGGGGTGCAGTTGAATTTCCACCTATATGTGACAATAAATGACTCTCCCTCTTGGTGTGTCTACTCATAAACCCTAATATATAATCCACGTCAAACACAATGAATATTTGTGAGGAATGAGTGATAGTCATGAGGAATGTGTGAGATTTCATGTTAGGTTTATGGTTTCATATGGTTTCATTTGTCAATCACATAGAACAAAACGATGAGGAAAACATGTTGGATAGATCATCAATAGAGAGTAATCCAAAGCACAGAGGGAAGAGCGACAAGTAGGCCAATAGAGGCATTTCAACAGGCTGGGAGAACTTCAGGGGATTTACTCAAGGAGTTAAGAGTGGTGGATTTGATACCACTTTTAGGCCAGTAGTGGGAGAAAATCATAACTTCACAAGATGATTATTCCATTAGCATGAATCTCAATAAATACACAAATATTCAACCATTGGTCTTCTCCAATGTATGAATCTTCCTATCATCTATGACACTTTATATGTACATTACGGTTACAAGTAACATAACCACAAAGGATTACATGTCATACATGAATATTATAATATCTGTTGTGACAAGTTGTTCTAGTGGAATATCCATGGTATTTTATAGATCGTGCCATGCCTAGGGTGTAAAACTACCACACAAGATATGTAAATGGAATCTTTATCTCATGAGTATAATATGGATGCCATTACAAGGTTTACATTGGCATGCCATGGATTCACATTGGATCCCCAACCTTGTTTTAAGGACAACCACTCATGTCTTAGGGACAACCACATATTTTTTTCTTAATATATTAATATAATACAATGATTAAAGTACTAAACTATACTAAGATAAGAGGATTTTACAATAAAAAAATAAAGTCTTATTCTCTTAATCTATCTATGTACTATGCAAGGAGAAGTTGAAGATTCCTGTAAATAGCTCATCCATAATTATGAGTGTCTTGGACACTAACAATATTGTCCTCACTTGAATTCCATGTAGAAATACATATCAACACTTATTTCTATTAAGAGACGAATCCGATGAGAGAGGCCAAGAGTGCAGGTGTGAGCAGGGTAGAGGTTCGCAGGTCCCTCCTGTGGTAGGGTGTGAACCTCTATCACCCGCCTTTACACGCTTTCCCAGACACAAATTTTCGTAGGCTTCTCTCCTTTAGGGCGCAAATCCATCCAGTTACCGTGAAGAGCTGATCAGAGGCCACTGTGCGCTGGAGAGAGATCGATCTGGAGAGGAGTTATTGTGAAGAGATGATCAGAGGCTGCCGTGCGCTGGAGAGAGCTCGATCTGGAGAGGTCCTAGTCGCTGGAGAGGGATCGAAATGGAGAGGTTGCTGGAGAGGAGCCGAACGGTAGTTGGTTTCCATGCTTTCAGGAAGGACGATTTCCAGTTAAGAGGCACGCATTCACTTGCCGATGTGTGGGTCGCTCGCTAGTGAAGAGGAGCACTGCCTGTGGAACATAGAGTGGGCATGGAGTTTCTGGTATGCGCCTTCGCTAAGTGAGAATCGTTGCATGCATAAGTTGCATGCATGCTACTTTGAGCTAAAAAGGCAGGCCAACTGCTTCCCTCAAGTTAGCAGGGTCTGAGCTCTACGGGACAGGCCCGAGCCCAGGATTCACATCCATGGAGGGACTAGGCACCCCGCAGGTGTCCCCTATGCCTCCTCCGTCGACTTCACCTGCTGAGGCCTTCAATAGGCTTCTAGATGGACTCCCACAGAAGAGAAACTCGGAAGCTACGAAATTTGTGAAAAAGCTGGATGATATCCCTGTGATCTCCCTCCCTCCAGAAACCCCTATTTGGGTTGCTCTGTTGCTGGCCGATCGGGCTCTCATTGGCCAGTTTACGGGGCTATGGCTGTCCCCAAAATCCACCGAAAGTTGGGTCAACAGAAACTGGGCGTCGTTGATCAAAGAAAGCGTCAATTCTCACTTTCTCGGAAGAGGATACTTCCTCTTCGAGTTCACTTCAAAGGACGACAAAGACCTGATTTTCCAAAATGGCCCCTATTTCATGGGCCCTCAGGGTCTGTACTTGAACAAATGGACTCCGGACTTCGATCCGGTAGTAGATGTGCCCAAAGCCGTCCCGATGTGGGTGAGACTCCCAAATCTCCCAGTTCACTGTTGGAATGGGGACTCCCTGAGACACATTGGAAATGCTTTGGGAAAATTTATAGACCGAGTGAATACAAAGGATCAATTTGACTGTGCCAAGATCTGTGTAGAAGTAGATCTGGAGGTGGGCCTTCCAGAGGCCATCACTTTACAGGTCGGAAGCTAGACGCATCTACAGAAATTGGACTATGAACAACTACCCTTCAAATGCCGAAAATGCCATGTTTGTGGCCATTTTTCCAGAGGATGCCTGACCAACAAAGAGGCTATGCAGGGACAGGAGGATGGATGGAACCAGGTCAAGCGATCCAAATACAATCCCAAGAGTCAGAAGTTGGGAGGCCCTAATGGCAAGGGATCCAATCAGGTCATTTCCCAGTAGACTCCTCTCAATATTGGTCCAGGAAATAAGTTTGGCCCTCTAAGTTCACAACCAGAGAACACACAGGAGGTCGGGGTCCAAGAGGAGACAAAAGATATCATGGAGACCGAAACCCAAAAAGCAGCTCCTTCCAGTAAAGGTACGTCTTCAGCCACAAACAAAGGAACAAGTGCTAAGGATCCTCAAGGTAAGGCTATAGAAGTCGAGGGAGAAGAGCAGGAAACAGACAAATCAGAAGAGGAAGGAGAAATAGGTGAGTCCCAAACCTCGATGAGGAGATCTCTAAGGGGCCGAAAAAATGACAAGGAAAAAAGGGAGCAGGAGACCCACAAAGAAAAACTACAGGGTATCCAGCCAACGCTGGAAAAGATGCTAGCCCCAAAGACTAAGATACTGAAAAACCAGACGCAAGGCTCCAAGGGAGCCCTCCAAAAACAAAAATAATGAAGGTTATCTCCTAGAATTGTAGAGGTATGGGGTCCAAAGTAAAGGAAGAAGCCATCAGAATTTTAATCAGAACAGAAACCCCAGACATACTTCTCGTCCAGGAGACAAAGTTGGAAGACATAGCCTTCCTTCAGGCAAGCAAGAAACTTTGGATGAAAAGTGAAGCAAGAGCCATCCCTGCCCGGGGGGCCTCAGGAGGGATCGACACTCTTTGGAATGATAAAAAATTTACAGTTCTATTGGAGGTTCGGAACACTCATTGGCTGTTACTGAAAATGCAGAATTTGGACACTAAGGAAACCTTTTGTCTTTTCAATGTCTACTCTCCAGTCAGTGTCGGGGGAAAAAAAGACTGTTGGGAATCTATACGACGCCAAGCAGAGCTGACACAACTGGAAAATATAATTATTGTGGGAGACCTCAACCTTACTCTCCACCCATATGAAAAAAGGGGAGGCAACGTAGGACGATATCCGACAAGGGAATGGGTGGAGGAAATTATGCAGGAATAGGACTTGCTGGATACCAAACCCTCATCTGGTAAGTACTCTTGGTCTAATAAAAGAGTGGGTCCTGGACATATTGCTGCCAGGCTAGATAGATTTTTTATTTAAAGCTCCTTTTTGCTGCTAGGTTTAGAGACCAGAATGCATATCCTTGCAAGTAGCGTTTCGGACCATAAGCCCATAAAGCTAGAACTTCTAGCTCACCATGACCTGGGCCCCATCCCCTTTAGATTTAGCCCTCTATGGGTCAAGGAGCTAGAATTTATGCAAACTGTCAAGGATTGTTGGAATAAACCAGTCAATGGCTCGCCCTTCTATAGATGGGAGGAAAAACTTAGAAGGGTAAAAGGAGTTCTAAAGAGTTGGGCCAAAACTCTGCCCAACCCGGCCACAGAAAGGAAATCCATTAAAGTCGCCCTGGTCTCTCATCAAGCCTGTATGGAGAATTCTTCCATCACAAAGGAGCTAATAGACCAAGAAGCTCAGCTGCAACAGAGCTATCACAAGGCATGCCTAGCTGAAGAAGAGCATTGGAGATTAAAGTCTCGCAATCTCTGGCTCAAAGAAAGGGATAGGAACACTGCTTTTTTCCATAAACAAGCCCAGGTAAGGAAATGTTTCAACACCATTTCAGATATTAAAGTGGATAAAGATACTCACAACGACTTTGATAACATAAAGAAAGCAACCTTCTCACACTTTCAAGACTTGTATAGAGAGGACAAAGACCCAAACCAATATCCAGATCTGATAGACATTATACCCTTTGTTCTCTCTCAGCGTATGAAGGAGAAGCTGGAGACCAAGGTCACTAAAGATGAAGTAAAAAAGGCTCTGTTTCATATGGATCCTGATAAGGCCCCCAGGCCGGATGGATTCTCTGCCAGATTTCTCCAAGCCTGTTGGCAGACTGTTGAAAAGGACCTGCTCAAAATGGTACAGAAGTCTCAAAACACTCAGAGAATAGGCGGCAGCACAAATTCTTCTTTTTTATCCCTCTTACCCAAGGAAAAAGGTGCCAACAACTTCAACAGATTCCGTCCAATCTCCCTTTGCAACATTGGATATAAAATAATCACTAAAGTAATTGCAAACAGGCTGAAGTGCATTCTCTCTAAAATAATCCCTGAAAATCAAGGAGGTTTCATCCAAGGTAGGCAGATCGTGGACAATTACATTCTTATACAAGAGGAAATTCACTCAAGTATTCGCCGAAAAGAGCAAGGTATGGTGATTAAAATGGATTTAGCAAACGCTTTTGATCGAGTAAATCATAGTTTTCTTTTAAATGTTATGAGCAAATTTGGTTTTAGAGAAAATTTCATCAAATGGATTAGGGCATGTATCTCAGAGCCATGGATTGCTCCGTTGGTAAATGGAAGAGCCACTGAGTTTTTCAAGGCCTCGATAGGACTTAGGCAGGGGTGTCCTCTTTCCCCTTTGCTCTTTGTCATCCAAGCTTCTGTCCTCAGTTTCCTGTTAGACAAAAAAATGCAAGATCAAGACATAAATGGATTGTGTATTGCCAGAGGGGTCAAAAACATTAATCATGCCTTGTTTGCGGATGACACTCTTTTTTTGGGCACTGCCACTCTCTCCTCTGCCTACAAATTCAAAGAGATTTTGGATGAATTCAGTGAGGCCTCAGGAAACATCATAAACAAGAGAAAATGCCACATCTACAGCTGGAATACCATGCCTAGAGTGCTTTCTGACATCTTTAGATGTTTGGGGTTTGCAGCCTATTCTTCTTGGGCCTCCTTTAAATGCTTGGGCCTCCCTGTAACTTTCAAGAGACCGGAAAGCAAAGACTGGCTCCCTCAGTTGGAAAAATTCAAGTCCAAGATTCAACCCTGGGGTTACTCCTGGCTTAACTCCGCTGGCAAATCTATCTTAATCAAGTCTGTGCTCACCAGCCTCCCTTTATTTCAATTCGTCAGACTTCTCACTCTGGTGACCATCTTAAAAAAAATGGAAGAGTACATTTGGAGGTTCTTCTGGAAGGGAGGAAAACATAACGAAAACAAGATCCCCCTTGTCAGTTGGGAAACCATCTCCAAGCCAGTGTGCGAGGGTGGACTAAACTTCAAAAACCTCTGTCAACAAAATGTGGAAATGGCGGCAAAAATTATTTGGAAGATCATTGCGCCCAAGCCGGGCTGGGCCCAATTGGCTCTCTGGAAAAAATATTTCAGAGGACCTCGATCCAGATGTCTAGAACAGGTGACTCAAATGCCCAACTCGGCATTTCTCAAGCTGTATTCCAAAGCTTCCCCTCTAATCACTACACACTCCTACTGGATCCCAGGTAACGAGAAACAAATCAACATATGGTCAGACAAAATCATGAATAAGGCCCCAATAGAAGACAAAGCCTCCATTAGATCATTGCATTGTTGGATGGACAGAAAGGGACTGCGATCGCTGTGGGATATTTCTTGTTGGAACAACTCTGATTGGGCAGGATGGAAGCCCATTGAAGTGCCGGTTCATTTGACCACCGAATGGACCACGCTGCTCGATCTTCTTCACGGTCTGGCGCCCACGCACATGAGGAAAAAAGACCGGAAAGTCTGGGGGCCAAATGCCAGAGGTTATGTCGTCGCTCTGGGATACGCTAAGATGAACGAGAGGCCATACGCCCCCCTCGACCCAGCTCCATGGCAAGGGGTCTGGAGTTTTTCTTCATGGCCCAAAATCGACTTTTTCGCCTGGCTCCTTTGCCATGGGAAAATCCTCGCTTATGATTATTTGCAGAAGAAAGGTTTCTACGGTCCCTCCATCTGCCCACTATGCAACGATAATACCGAGACAACAGTCCATCTAATTCTAGAATGCAGTTTCTCCAAGCAGATTTGGTCTTTCTTTGTCCAATATGTTGATCCAAATTTCGTGCTTCCTCGTTCCACTGTTGAACTCTTCTCGAAATGGGCAATCAGATATCCCGGTCCCCCCCCCCAAAGAATCAGATAATCAAAGCGGCATGGGCGGTCCTCCCAAAGGTCATTTGTTGGCAGATATGGCTAGAACGCAACAGAAGAGTCTTCAGGAATGCAAAGCAGAATCGCAAGGCCTTAGAAATCAGGATTAAAGACCAATTAAAGGAATGCCTGATTGACATAAAGGATGAATCCAATCTCAGTCAACAGGACATTGCATGGGGATCAACTCTAGATATTAGATTCACCCCAACAGTAAGAAAAGCCCCTACTATTAAAGAGTGGAAAATAAGAAAATCTGAAACCGAATTTCAAGATTGGCTCAAAACGCAAGCAAGACATTCCCTCTTTTTTGATGGAGAAACAAAGGGAAATCCGGGCAAAGCTGGTGCAGGAGGTGTTGTTGTAAATCCTTTTGGGGATAAAATCCATTCTTATGCCTAGGGACTCGGTTATTCTTCCAGCATTCAAGCTGAGGCTTTGGCCCTCTTCCATGGTCTCAATATCCTCAAAGACTTAACCATAAAAGAAGCCAATGTTATAGGTGACTCCCAGATCATCATAAACGCAATGGTTTCCAACTCCCCAGCTTCGGATCTTAAACTATCAAGGCTGATTTTCATAATCAAAGGCTTGGGAAACTACTTTCAGAAGTTGAGGTACTATCATGTGTTGAGAATTCATAACAAAGAGGCGGACATCGAAGCCAACAAAGCTGCCCTTCTCTCTGCCGGGGTCAAGCTGAAAGATGAAGAAGAATCATGGGAACCCATTCCTTAAGAAGTTTGTTGCCATGTTTTACTGTTTACTCTTAAACAAATTTGTCTATATCTCCAAGTGGGGGAAAATCACTGAAATCAAGTATTTGCACTCCTTATCAAGGAGGCAATCGGAAAGCCTCAGCTGCACTCTCATTCTTAGCAGCGAGATGCAACAGAACAAATAAATCACCAATGTAATCAGATTTTCGGCATTCAGGCCAAGATGAATATAAACACCCCATAACCGTTTCTGTTAAAAAAAATCAATATTATCCTCACTTGGAATGATAGCATGAAATATAGAGGTGGGACATATGATCATGATCCTTATAAATATATTTTAGGCCCCAGTGTACTTGGACCATGGTTAGGGCCCTAATAGCAATTCTTAGTGTGCCAAACATCTTAATTGTGTCCATGTTATACTTGTGAAGTAAATATTCCATTGATGAGGCTTCCATGGTTGTTTCAAACTATATGTATGCTCCTTGAATCATAAAAAAGTATTTTAGTACCTAAGACATTGGTTTTTATCCTTGGACCATGGGTTATGTCTCAATAACCATCTAGTGTATAAAACCTTGTAATGGTTCCCATATGACCATGGTTAAGACCGTGAGACCCATCCCTGGTGAAAAAATATCATAATGTCACATTCTTTTGACTTTTTGGCTAAAGATCCCCTTTAAATGGCATGTGTATTGGTTTTTAATGGTTTCCATATGACCATGGTTAAGACCGTGAGACCCATCCCTGGTGAAAAAATATCCTAATGGCATATTCATTTGACTTTGTGTATAAATATCCCTTTTAAATGACATGTGTAGTGGTTCAGGACTCGATTTTGTCCCATGAGTCCTAGAAGATTCATTTAGGTCATATGGACCTTTTATCCTCGTCTAACATAGCCATGATCCAAGGATCCAACCCTAGTATCTAAAACCTCTTATGCATGCAAATTCCCTCTGAAAGGTCAAAGATCCATTTTTAGAGGGCCCATGTGGTGCTTTGAGGCCACATTCATGGAACAAATGCTTGAAATGTTTACATAGGCCTCGAGGTCATTTATCTCATCATCTACCATGGTCAAGACCCTGGGACCCATCCATAGTACACAAAACCTCCTACTAGTAGCCATATCTTAATTGAAGGCCAAACATCCCCTCTAAAGGGTCTCTATAGTGGTTCAAGGAATTGTTCATGGCTCATGGGAATTTAAATCTTCATTTACATACTAAGGCCCTTTAATTTCTCCAAGACCGTGATAAATGTCTCAATACCAATCCTTTGTGTCTAAAACTTTATAATACTTCCCACATCTCATTTGGATATCAAAGATTCCATATAGAGGGTTTGTATGGTGGTTCAAGGTCATTATTATTTCATGTTATAAGCCCTAAAAGATTAATTTAGATCATATGACCCTTATTTTCTTTCATTTACAATGCTTAAGGCCTCAAGACCCACACATCGTATGCAAAATATATTAATGATGCTCACATACCACCAAGATGCCAATAAACCAAGTATTTG
>JASDQU010202934.1:0-18978 GCA_032191745.1 Picea mariana | reverse complement strand
TCGCACCCTAGCTATATAGAAACCTGCGAACTGTTCGCACCCTGGCTATAGTGCAACCTGCGAGAATTGGTCATTCTCGCACCCTGCCTATATAGCAACCTGCGAACTTCCCTTTTTATAAGGTTTTTACAAAGGAAAAAGCCATTTCTTTTCTCAGGAAAATTTCTTCTCCTTTCTCTCTTTAGGAACTCAGGCCACTGTGACCCCTCTGAAGGCAACAGATAGGTTTACATCATTAACGATCATAGGGATGAAGAAAATAATGTGTAACATACACTGAGTTAGACTAGTGGAAGTCACTCATGCATGACAACCTCAGTTTTATCACCAATAGATGCATGTGTTTCTATTACTTCCACATGTGTGACTTAGTTAAATGATGATTGCATGGATCAATTAACTAG
This sequence comes from Picea mariana, assembly GCA_032191745.1. Lineage (NCBI taxonomy): Eukaryota > Viridiplantae > Streptophyta > Pinopsida > Pinales > Pinaceae > Picea > Picea mariana. The sequence continues at coordinate 18,574 of JASDQU010202934.1, read as the reverse complement.
GACTAGGTGGCCGATCCACTTAATATGGAACTGAAACCTCCCCATGCGAAGATGTGCTTCCCTTGGATGACGCCACATTTCCTTTAACTAATATTTCTGAATTCTTTTGTACTTTATTCAACGACTCATAAGTGATCTATGGGCCATTCTGCTGAGAATTTTCCTCCTCTTCCTTCTCTTTTTCTTCATCTTTAGTTTCTAGAGCTTTGAACCTATTATTGGAAGGATTACAAGGGAGATATTGATACCTAAGGCCAGGTTGGGCCCCCTTGGGATGCTTATTAGTATGCTTATTATGCAATGTCATAGATTCTTTGGCTTTAGGGTAGCTTTTGGGGAAGTTCCCATATTCATGGTATATGTTACATTTGAAAGGAACCTACTCAAAATACAGGGTCCGTCGATGACTCCAACCCTCTAGATTGAGTTTAATCGCCTTAGGCAGACCCTTTGAGAAATCCATTTCTACACAAATTTTGGCACAAGTGTAAATATTTCCTTTAGGTCCGTCATGTGTAATAAAACAACCTAGATTATTTCCAATGGATTTGTAACCATATTCACCCCAGGAAATAAGGGGGAGATGCGAAAGTTTAATCCAAATAGGATCTGAGGAGATCTCCATATCTAGGTTAAAGTCCAGAGTCCAATGGGAAAGGAACATTCCCCTAAAACCCATGAAGTAAGGGCCAGATATGAATATTAGGTCTTGGTATTCAATGGTTTTTAAAAGAAAAACAAAGAATCATTTTCCACAATAAAAAGTAATGGGGTCTTGCTCATAACATTTCATGGAAATCCAATCTAGAATTATCTTTGAACTGGACCAGAGGCCTGGAAACTTACCAACTAAACCTCACTCAATCATAATGATGGAGTTTTGCTTTTCCACAGAGTGACCCAAGTATAGATTTGGAATGGACTCGAACCTCTTGTAAAATTGACCCTCGCTAGTAGGAAGGGGAGACCCATCCATGGAGAAGAGACCCACAATTTTCTTCAAACTAATCGAGAAAATGTGCGGTCCACAGCTTCGTCTGGTGGCCACAACAAGCAAGACGACTCTCCCAACGAAGATCAATAGCTAGAGTCAACAACAAGGGAAATCATCTCAATAGCGGACATGGATGAAAGATGGAGAAAACCCTATCTACTGAGGAAGACGACTAAGCTCCATCGCATTACCTTATCTTCGTAATTGAAAAATTGTTTTTGGAGGAATGAGTATTATCCTCCTCATCCAGGTTCATTTCCCGCAAGTGACATGTTGAACACATAATGATTCTAATGGCCATGAGCCCCATTGTTGACCATCCTTTGTGCCCTAATGATGATATACATTTACAATCCAATATAGATATGTTGTCACCTAACACTCACATCATCATGTATGGGATGTAAATACACATAAATATATGTATGTGTTAAATATATTATATGTATACTTAATATAAACACTTTATATGGTGTGCATGTCTTGGTTGTGACTTAATTAACTTAACAATTTGTACTCTTTATTTTGAAACCAAGTTTTTATTTCCACCAAATTCTATCTTAGTTTTCAAAAACTAGTAGAATTTACAAAGTTAGAGAAAAAAAAGGCACCAAATGAAATGAATTGGATGTCCCCCACCCTTGTGATGGTAAGTGAAATGTTGGGGGAGGATCTTGTATGGATGTTCCAATCAACATTGGGTGTAGAATATATCAAAGAGCTTATAATTCGAGGTCTAATCACAATTAATTATTAAGAGACAAAAAGGCAATAATGAGAGGTTATAAATCAAGTAACTGGTTTAATGTATTTGACAAGGTGCTATCTAAAGTCATAGTTGATAGGATTAAATCATGACTACAATTATAGTCTTACATTAGTAAACTCGACCTCTTATATTTTTTCACCAGAGGACTTTGATCTCCTTAAGGATGATGTAGCCCAAGCCTTAGGAAAATCAAAAGCAAATGTTTCCTATTTTTGAGGCATGACTCATATTGTATATATGATTTTTGGAATTATATTGATATTTTGTATTGCATGGACACACAATATTTTCATATTTAATGAAAATTTCTTTTCTTTTTTTCAAAAAATTGTGTATTTTTCAAACTTTTGTATTAATCAAGCTTTTCTCAATATTTTGTCAAGTTTGAATAGAACTCTTACTCTTTGGCCTCATTGAAATTTTTGTTGAGCCAAGTTTTGTAATCATACTAGATGTTGTAGAATATGTCATTGAGGTTGCTAAGGTAAAAGGATGCATTTGAGGCATCCTCCTTCATCATAATGAGAAATTACTAAATGCTAATTTTGTTGATGATTTTTTCTCACCCCAAAACTTACCCAAAGCTATGCTAAAGGAACAATGCAGTGTTTGGACATATTTTCTAAGAAACATTAGTAATGGTCCAGTGAAGAAAAGGTAGAAGTGCTCACTATTGGGCAAGCAAAATTCCTAGATTAGCTTGTTTAAAAGTGGAAGATTATTTTTCAATCGATTCAAATTATAACATAATTTGGAACTAACATTCTCAAATGCACAAAATAAAGTATTGATAGTGTTGTAATATAGTTTAAATTTTTCACAACATTTAGAAAAAAAAACTTAGATTTACTTCAGAGATTAATAAGTCAAATATGTTGTTATGTTTTATTTAAGTTTTAGGTTTTAAAATACTTTTGTAAATAATATTTGAATAAATCTTAAAGGTTATATTAGATTTGAAATATCGTAGGAATTTAATATATTTTAGTCTTTATAAATTCTTCTTTATATATAGAGTAAACTTTATATTATCGGGTTATTTTAATAAAAAGTGCATGTTGTATGTCAGATTGATCGCGCGATTAGTGATTTGAATCAACGATCGTCATTCAATTGTGCCCCCCCTGCATGCTCGACATTTAACCACAACTCAAAATCCAATCATGTGTCATACAATTATGAATCCCCCCCTCTCCATGGTTACTCTAACCACTCAAGACTCCCCTCCCTATAGTTAATAGTGGATCAACACATGTCCAGGTGATGTGAGGAAGTGCGAAAAGATGAAAGGACAATTTTATTTATTTTTAATATTTAAATTATATATTTCTTCACCAATTCAAAGATGCCACATATTTAAGTTCATTTTTAATAGGTACACGTGAAAGTATTTTGGTTAATGCTGATTTCAACTTACCAGTGCAATCTGTCAATTTGGCCCAAGTATATTCCGAGGCAATAATTTTTTGGGTAATTCGAAATTAGTTGCTTTCTTAGATTTTTGTTGTTTAAATGGAAACATCTAAGAAAAATAAAGCTAAAAAATTGTTAGTCGTTGAGGAAGAAGACTTAGTTGATAGAGACAAGGATGTTTTTGACCCAATTTTGTCATTTGACTCATTTGAAATACACCAGCTAGCAATCCAAAACTTTAGGGACTTAGTTGTCATTACCACATTTGGGAATTTGATCTGGCAAAATTTCGAGTGCCCCGAGTGTAAGAATTTCCCGAATTTCTTGTCTTGTGTGCTTCGAACTACATTTCTTCTAAGAGAACGGTTATTTATAAAGATGGGTATGTGTTTATTGAGATAAATCCCCAATCAATTTCTGAAATGTTAAGATGGTCCTTAAACTCCGATAGTGAAACAATGGATGAAAGCGTACTAGTAAAATGCTTCAAAGGTTTAAATTCTCAAGATAGGGTTACTCTTTTACAACCGTATTTATACTAGAATCTTGATGTCCTTGCAGATAATGTTACTCTTGAAGCAGTTTATTTCCTAAAATATAAAGACATGTCATTTCAATGATATCTATAATCTTAGGAAAAGACAATGACTAGATTGTTCATAAATTTGTTTTAGGGTGCATGATGTCAATTTGTCCATCTACAGTGAAACCCTTAATTAGATTCAACCATGCTCAATTTTTAGTTGATCAAATCCATCATCAACTGTCAGATTTTTAAGCTCTCATAATTTTTAGATACCAATCCTACCTTGTTCATCTCTTTTTGCTTTCCCAAGTTGTTAAATTTCTACATCTTGAATTGAAAATTGAAGATGAAATTGGCAATCCAGTTTCAGTCATTCACTGGACTTATTTGGTTAAGAAGAAGATTGAAAATGTTGGATTATCCAAATATGTTAATGAATTTATGTCAAAGGCTTATGATATTATTCATGATGAAATGGCTCCTAGAGTCTTTCTAAAATGTAATAAACTGTTACAGTTGAGTCATGACAAGAGAGTAGGAGATTGGTACATTTTTGAAAATTATATAGAAAATAAAGTCTATGGTTTTGAACTCCAACTTTTCTTGTTACCTACTTTCTTGAATCCTAGAATATTCACATTCAAATTCATTAGACTAAGATTAGACTCTGACGATATCCATTTTGTATCAAGAAAGTACAAAGGAAGTTTTAAATTGAAAAAGGATGTTGGTCCTTTTATTGTCAATACTTGATCAACTTTGCAGGTAGCAGAAAAAAATCTTTGGAATATGGGATTCCAGCAGGGAGAAATATGGAAGTATGATCCTCATACTGTGATTTCTTCAAAAAACAATTGCAGATGGACAAGCTCCTTACAAACATTAGCAAAATTCACAATTGGAGTTATTGGTAAACCATGACAACTCGGAGGATGTGCAGAGGATTTTTCAAATCCAGGGAAAATTTCCAGAGAAACCTTCAAAGGCTGGATAGTAACAAAGATCCCTCAACAATTTGAAAATATGTACAAAAGAAAGAGTACAAGATCAACTTCAAAAATGTGAGAAACAGAAGAAGAAATATCATAAAAAAGGAAAAAGACAGAGGCACTAGATGAAGATGAAGATTAAAGACCACAAGAATAATCAACATCAGTAATCAAATAACCTGTTGTAATTGTGGAATTTTCATCATCAACAACTTCTCAAAGTTCAGAAAGTCAAAGTGGAAAGGAGTCATTGGATACAGATCAATCAAAGCAGATTGATTATGTTAATTAGTTCATGGCTACTAGAAAAATGGGTGCAAAGATTAAACAAAACATTATTCCTAAAATATTTGACCAAGAGACATATTAGATCAAAATGATATATGTTGTGGATTATCAAAAGGGTAGATTGAATATAGTAGTGTTGGAACCTAAAAAGAAAAAGAAGGTAACAAATATATCGATTGACCCTAATGCAGTTCACCCACTCGATAAAATGGATATGCATAGAAAAACCGGAGAGATTTTAAACAAAGATGTGATGATAGCCACTCTTGGAATTAAAAAGCTTGAAGCCATAAATGAAAATCTCATAAATCAGCTCAAAAACGAGAAATTAGCTAATAGAACTAAATAGATAAGACTGGAATAACTGGAACAATGGGTAATGGATATGGGAGCTAATCCACAAGATGCAACATATTTGAAAGCTCCGATGAAATCAAAATATACAGAAATCTAGGCATTAAAGAAAATGCTCAATATCCCTAGGATTGATCTTGTTCAAACTCTAGAGTTACATGCAATACAAATAGGAAAATAGCAACTTCTGAAACAAATGATACAAATGGGAGGCCAAATGGAAATGTATGAGAATCAGATTGAAATCTTGAAGAAAGGATCTTCTTTATCACATGTAACAAGGTTGGAAGATCCAACGGACGGATTATCAAAAACATTGGTAGACCTGAACTTAAAAGGAGCTGAAATTGAGAAGTTGAAGAAAACAATTTCTATGCAGAATGAAGAAATCGAGGACAAAGATAAAATTATTGCAGAATATCAGAAGTCAAAATCAAATTTGTTAACATATATAGAAAATATGCAACATAAATTATCTGGAAAACCAAATCTGATAGGAGCTACACATATTATCTGGGATGAAATTATTGCTGAAGTGGGAAAAATATGGCATTACTTCAAAATAATTGATGAAGAGATTATATTGATAGATGAATCAGATGAAACTATAAACAAAGCATTCCAAGGGTTAGGAACGAGGCCTCAGGTTGTTACCATAATTATTAAGTTCCTAAACACCAATTCCAGAGGAATACTAAAGATTAAAGGTGTAAAAAACAGAACCACAATGGTGATGGAGACTAAAAATATTTTCACCAAAATAAACTTGATACAGTAAGACCAAAATAAATGTATAATGGTAAAAATAAATATTGAATCATTCACCAACAAGTTTGAAAATTTTGTAAAAATGGGATTGCCTTCAACATGGGATGACAAAGTGAAGCTTTTGTCATTTGAAAATTATAGGAAGAATTTATTCATAATCAAAGAAGGTGAAGAGAAGTTTCAATGAATGGTCGACACTTTGAGAGAGAAAATGTTGTAGACTTACTCAAGATGATTTTTATTTACTCTGGAAAATAAAAAATATTTTCTCAAGTCCTCTTGCATATAAGAAATACACTGAATTGGACATTGCATATAGACAAATGAGAGCCTTCAACTATCCATGTAGTGAAAATTGGAAGCTTCTCATTCAGTTACTAACTGAACGAGTCATCAAATGGTTGGAGAAAAATTAGGGTGTATTCTGGGAAAAATATCAAGTTCTAGTGTATTTATTGCTTCTTTGTAAAAAAACGATAGGTTGTTGTTATTCTAAGAATCTAATTAATATGTCTCGATAACCATATATGGTTATACCCATTTTGTATAAGGGATGGTTGTTCGATGTAAAAGGGGATAACTTTTTCTAGAGGAAAGATCAAGATTTCTAAGCAACCAACATCGAAACCACAAGCTTATTACTTTAAAACGTTTTGCAAGCTTAAACCTAGAGCGGATTTCCAAAGAGAAAATCTCTTGAGCCGTCGATTATTTCCCATAGTGAATGGTCAGATCTTTTTCATGCAACAATATTTGGGTTATAAGTTTGGATGGTCGGAGTTAACACTCCGAACGGTCTCCTTCAGACTTCGAATGAATTTTAATCATGATCATTGATCATCACTGGAAGGACGATCCATATCTTTCACATGCAAAATGGAGCTATGAGGGAATATTCCTCGATACCTCTTGTCGATCCCTTGAAAATTCACAAATTTTTTGGATGCTGAATGATTAGCTTTGACTACATGTCATCACTTTTTTGGGGATTTAACCTTCAACATGAAAATCGAAGAAGGAATATTCTTCGATTCTTTTCTTTGATCCCTTTTCACTAACACATTAGAGAAGATTGCGAAAGAGCTCCCCCGATGGATGATGCAAATTTCTCCAGAGCTATTGAACGACTAGATCTCGGTCTTGGAGTTAATACGTCAGGATGGGAATTAAATAGGAGAGAGGAAGACTTCGATGAAAAGTTATAAATTCACACTCTACCATTTTCGAGGTCCGATGTCGGATGGACAATTGACCAAAACCGTTGATCTGGTGGGTTTTCTCTTTTGTGGGTTCAAGAATTAAGGGCCCAGATTAACCCACGGGCCTAGTCAATGGTTGTTGAGCGAGAAATTTTAAACATTCATAATGTTTGCTACAAGTTTTAGAATGAGGCCCGTGATACCTAATTGGAAAGGTATCAGATAGAGGAAAGCAATGGTATGGGTATCCAGGTCGAACAAATGATACAAGACATAAAAAAATCTAGAAAACCAACAACCACGGATTTGGGGTGGGGGGGGAGATGGCCATACCATCTTCAAACAGTCATATCTGGGGCTACGAGTAATGAAATCAACCCCAGGATAGCTCAATAATAATATGGAGAAGAGAAGAAAAATATGGAATAGAAAATGGGGGAAGATTGATAGTGTAAATTGCTCGAAAATGAAAAACACAGACATAACTCGAATTTAGATGAAGAACCAGACACGCATACTTCAAACAATCTTATCTTGAGCTATCGACGATGAATTGAGCTAGAAATAGCTCAACGAAAATCTTAGACAGAGGAGAAAAAGATAAAATAATATCAGTCAGTGCATCAGAGCCAAAAACGCCCAGAAAAACACAATAAATTTAGAAAATGACCCGACAGGCAGTGTGAATAATAAATTTAAATAGATATCATTGGTAAAATGTCATAGGGCGAATGTAACCACCCGATATTTTCTTAAGCTCCCATTTGTTATTCCTACATCTACATTTTTGAAATTCCATAAAAAATTGAAATGTAAAAAAGACAAAATTAGGGAAAAATGAAATGAATGGTCATGAAAACTGAAGAGTCTCTCTCTTGTTCTATAAAAGGGAGCTAGATGAATGTATAATGACTTTTTCCCTTTGTAACAAAGGATGGTAATATTACTTCTAAGGAATAAAGAAGAGGAGGAATTTCAGAAATAGGTGGATTTGATGGATGTATTAGAGACTACTCTTGATGCATTTATATTTTGCTTGAGTAGATAGGATTCTATTGTATGAATTTTTTTTGCAGTCTGTGTTGTTTACTCAGGCCGCCACATGTTTCTTCATGGGTACATAAATGATGTTATAAATGTATTGTGCAACTATTTGTCTATGAATTTGTAGCATAATTGATTTCATTTACCATTAGAATACATGAATTATTTATGGTTCTGATGGTTATCTTTCTCTATACTCGTTCTCTTAGTTTTTCTCCCAGGATAGGTTAGAATTAGTTAGCTTTTAGCTAGTTTAGCCTTAGAATTAGTTATAAATATTTGGGGGGGAGTTCATTTTTTTCCCCTTTTTATTCTTTTAATTCTGAGCGACAGCGAGGCCCATAACCTCACGGGAAACGCTACTCCAAACGAGAGTAGGTCTGATTGGGACCTTCCATCAAGAATTTTCCCTCATCTGATTGAACAGGTTATTCTGGCCTGTCAACATAGTCCCGATACATGTAGCACATCCTCGGATTCCAACCAACCACTTGACTCAAGATGGAACAAAGTTTTTCCCTATAACTTCACTACATACTTGGCATCATCACTAAGCTCCACATGGATGCCTGGGTCCTTGTCTGCCAGATTGTTGAACAAATCAATGCTCTTGTCATATTTTCTTCCCATTAAGAATAGAAAAATATATCCAATGCTTGTATCCCAACAAATCTGCCCCTATTGTATGACCCTATAATGGTGACCTGACAAACTGTACGCATCCCCAATTGCCTGCTTTGTATGACCCTATCCTATGGATGTACCTGCTTTTGATACTACCTAGATCTATCCTTGCTACAAAATATGTCTATTGTTTTCACCTTTCTTCTCTTCTCCTTTGGACTGATCACTGGATGAAGCTCCTTTATCACCCTTACTGAGATCTCCTTGAAAAAAATTCCTTCTTTTCTCCCTCTATGGATCATTGACTCCAAACAGATGTGGTATCCCTTGAGCCGATCTCTAGATTAAATTCCTTCTTCACCCTTGCTGAGATCCTCTTGAGTCACAATCCTTCGTGTCTAAAGCATTCAATGAATTTCACTGCTGGTTTATAAATCTGCAGATATCTCCTTGCAGATTTGACAGATCTACTACAAATTTTTATGGATCTATGTTTGGTCCTTTAAACACCCATTGTTGCAACCTGTTTGCTTTCAAATCTAATATATATGTTGTCGTAAACAGTTGTGGAACCTAAAATTGGTCTCCCTCCCATAGTGAGAGCTCTTATACCATGTCAATTTTCTAATCCTGATACCTAGGTAATGTTGATGTTACGGTAGCTACGGGAGGTATCAACCTCCACGTGTAACCTTTGACTAGAATGGAATATTCCAAAAGAAAGAGAAATCCTAAAACGTTGGATAATAACCCTAGAAGACAAGTTATCTCAAGAGAATAATTAATATTAATTTATTATCCTCCAGGAAGAGAAGTCGACCCAGTTAGGTGACTTGGAGAAGTTTAAATAGAGGGCACTAGAGCTCATTTGGACTCACTCAGTCTCATGATCTCATAAGGAGTAGAGGTGCACATGACTAGAGGAGAGTTGCAACTGCTGCAATGGTGACTTGGTCTTTGGTTATGGTTTATAATTTCTTTTTGGTTATGGTTTGGACTTTCTTCTTTAGTTATGGTTTGGACTTTCTTCTTGGTATGTTAGCTTTGGAGAGAGGTACATTAGCTTTGGAGAGAGGTATGCTACCTTGGTTGGCTATTGGTTCTATGGTTTGCTTCTGTAATTATTCTGTCTGTTAAGGGCAAGGTGCTCAGGGGTGGCCTTTGTGCCTATGGTTGGGTGGCAATATTGAGATATTGTCTATGGTGAAAATGAGCACATCTCTTTTATTCTAATAGGTTATGGGCCCACACTATCTTCAGTCAATCTAACCATTGGAAGGTACATTGGGAGGATTTTCACAGTTGCAGTTGCAGTTGTAGTCAGAGTTTTGTTGCAACAAAGAAACCCTAACCCTCGTGTTAAGGCACCTTAAGTGAAGATCTTGGCCTAATAACTGGATAACCTAGTGCTCCCTAGCCTAGCACACCTCCTGGTACTCTCAACAAGCCAAGATGTAAAGTTTTAGTTTTTTGGTCAAAATCAATGTTTGACCAAGTCAAAATCTAAGGTTGAACAGTAAAAAATCAAAATGAAAGGCATTTATGAAGACATAAGACCTAGCATGAAGAAAGTGTATGATGTGCCCAAGAGATATCTACTGAAAGGAACATTATGAGGTTTACCAATCCTCTAGTAGCTAAACCTATAGTCTGGCAAAGTCATTCTAAGGTTTACCATCACAGCTGGGTAACAAAGGTATGTACCTATACATGTTCTTTTAATTTGTATCATTAGCATGAGTGTGTTTGTAGGGAATGTACAAGGGATCTTTTCCAAAGTAGTGATATTGGATTCAATGCATTCAGACGATTAACACACTTTCCAGGTTTGACTTGATGTGTCTCTGGCTGTTATGGCATTATGAAATTCTAGTCAAAGTTAAAACTATAAGCTGACTTTAGTCAAGATATTATAAGGTTGAGATCGCATTCTCTTACTCATTTTTCTGTCAATAAATCATATTGTATAAGGGACAGGTCGAAAACGATACTTGTCTAAGAAGAAAATCAATCCAAGTGGAACAATAGTAAGACTCCACACAAGTTATCTCATGAAGGCTGTCATGAAGATGTCTTTCTAGGATTGTAGCAATTGCCTCTATCCTTCCCTTATTCTTGTTTGGATTTATTATCATAAACATATTGTCTTGGATCTTTCTTTTGTTTCTTTTCTTGTTATGGGCAGGTACCCTTGTGAAATATGTTGACAAACCTTTGATGATCAATATTTGTGGAAGATGTCATAGAAGAAGTCTATAAGGATGACACAATGCTTGCAACAAATTCCAGATGGGAAACAATCAGAATGGATAGAAACAAACTTAAAGAGACTCAAAGGGAGTCAGATTCGGAGGGATTTAGATGCAGAGGAAGTCAATAATCAAAAGGAAACTAGAGCAAGCTTGTGACACTTTGTAGAAAGAAAAGAGAGATGCATCAGACGAAAGCATGGAATCTCTCAAATAGAGGGAATTGATTGCAAAATTACAGAAGCATGCAGTCTCTGAATAAAAACAAGTAAGTTCTAGATATTGCTCATTCAAGCATGAATCATGGATTAAGAGTGAGCTAATCTCCAATGATATGATCCATTGAAGAATATGTGAAGATTATGAAGTATCTTTCCGTGTTCTTCATTGGAAGTAGCATCCGTGATAAGAAACATGTGTTCAACTTGACTCTAGAAGAAGTCTTCTTTGAAAAGAAGTCTTGAATATCCTTGGTTGTCCATCTACATTTATGTTCCTATGACAAAAGGAACAAGTTGGAACCTTCAGAAAGGAAGGGCATGGAATCTGTAGAAGATTCCATTGACTCCAACGTTGAACAAGAAAATGAGGAAGAACATGAAGATTCCAAGAAAGAAAGAAAAGCCATAACAACAAAAAATGAACTAGTTACAATATCGAAAATCATAATACTACCAGCATGATTTGAATCCACCAGAAGTAGTCAAGCAGAAGGAATGGAAGGAAGTTGTGATGAAGAACAATGTGTGTGAGAAATTGTGAAAAAGACTTATAAATGGAAGCATTGATAGATACAAGGTGAGATTCAGGGCTAGAGGGTTCTCCCAGAAGGAGGAAGAAGAATATGATGACAGATTGTTCCAGTAACCAGATATACATCTACCTGAGCCATTATATCTCTTGCAGTATCCATGGGTTGGAGTTTACATTAGATGGATGTAAAGACTGTTCTTCTCAACAGAGTAATTGAAGAAGAAGCATATGTAGGGCAACCTCAAGGTTTTGAGGTATACCAGAAAGAGACCCATGTATGCAGATAGAAGAAGACCTTGTATGGATTCAAGCAACTTGGTGCAAAGCCTCTCATGTACAATAGAAGCATGGTGAAAAATTCCTATGACAGAGGAAGTGTATCAAAATGGTTGTTCAAAAGTTCAAGATGATGGATTGCAAATCCATGGAAAAATCCCATGATGACAGATTTGAAGAAGTTGAGAGACTCTGATCTAGTAGACCCGTCCCTGCATCGACAATTGATTGGCTCCTTAATGTATTTGGTGAATACTCAGCCGGATATCGATTCGGATTGGGAAGGTAGTGAAGATGACATAAGAAGTTGTTATTGGATATGTTTCAATTTGATCTTTGCCACGATATCACAGGCTAGCAGGAAACATAATAATGTCACACTCAGCACTGCAGAAGCAAATTATATGGAAGCTTGAAATACTCATACATAAGCAGTGTGGCTTCAAAAGCATATTTTTGGATTATTTGATCAGGTACAAGATTCGACTATGATATATTGTGATAACCTGAATTGTGAGAAGATTTTAGAGAACCTCGTGAAAATTTGAAGTACATTGAGATCATGCAATACTCTATTCATTATAAAGTCTAGAAGGGAGAAGTAAATATACAATATATCTCCACAGATGAGTAGATAGCAGATATTTTGGTAAAGCCTCTATCCAAGATGAAAAGTTTGCGTAGTTAAGGGATAAGATGGGACTTGTGGAGATGACTTCCTTATTGGAAAGGGAATTGATTACTCCCTAGGTTGGGAGGGAGCACTGATATGTTATTGATATATGGGTAGTCATTTTCTAGTTTTGAAACTGGTCTAGGTTTGGCAGTCACTTTCCAGTCTGGAAAGTGGTCCAATATTTCTGATGGACGGTCATTTTCCAGTTCAGAAAATGGTTTAGAAAGGATAGTCATTTTTGTAACGAATATCGTTTGATAGATTGTTGATGTACCATANNTAGACAGTGATTCCCCTTGTGGCTAGTGTGGGGGAATGGTCTAGGACAATCATTCTCCTTGGCAGTCACTCTGAGAATTGGTCAAGCAGAATGGTCCGCCTCTCCGGGCAGTCATTCTTTCGAAGTTCACAGTTGTGAGTAGTTTTGAAGAATGGTCCAATGTAGGAGGTTGGTGCAAGACAGTCATTTCCATAGGAAATGGTTCGAACAATCATTCCCTAGGGTAGATTCATTCTCCCCAGGTTGCAATGTGAATCGTGCCAGAAGAATGACCCAGTTAGGTTGAATGGTATAGGTTCAAAAATCAGGAACAATTATTCTTCTATGCTTAGGAAGAATAGTCCAGACAACCCATGGTTGATGTTTAACTTTCCGAGGGAATATGCTCTTCCAAATCTCATATATGTGAGTGGAAGAATGGCCGAGATGACTCAGTTTGTATCATGCCATTGTTGATGTAGGTTGATATTGGATGATACGATTGTTGTGGAGACTGTATGTCTCTGGAAAATAGATGCATGCTACTGTGGTGGATATGTTCCACTAGTAGTGACTATGTGTCATTAGTTAGTAGTTGTGTGCTACTAGGAGTGGTTGTATACCATTGGACAGTAATTGTGTAATACTATGGACAGACATAGTTGTTTTCTATTGGATGGAATTATAGTAGTAGTATGCTACTATCTAATTTCCATGGAGACTACCTCTAGTGTTGGAGATGATTTCTATCTAGATCGATAGTTAGTGTGTTGGTGGACAGATATTCTCCCAGTGGAAAATGGTCCAGGTTGAAATATTGTTGATGTATCATGGACTAGTATTTTCCTAAGGTACAGATTGTGGCCCGATTAGGAAAATGGTTCAAGACCGATATTCTCCTAAGGCATAGTTATTGGTGTAATCAGGTTGAGTAATCCACCCCCTAAGGACATGACATCCTGATTAGGGTGGTTGATACGGGATTCGATATTTTCCAAGGCATATGGGTAGAGATTGATCTCTATGGTACATATGAACTGATAAGAAAATAGTCCAAGACTGACATTCCTGTAGGAATGGTCTCTATGGCCCATGACATGGATTTTGGCATATGGGAGTACAAACATTCTTCTAGGACGTAGGTCGCGATTAGAAGAATGGTCCTTGTAGTTCATTGTCGGGCTTTCAACATCTGTTGGGACAACTATTCTTCTAGGAAATATGTCTGGATTAGAAGAATGGTTCCTATATCATATGTTGAGTGGGTGACTCATGTGAGACACTCTGTTGAGTGCGTTGAGTCCAAGACATGAATTATTCAACATCATTCATGATTACATAGATGGAGTATGGCCTCGAGAGATGATGAAAATGATGATGTATGTTGTTTCTAGGATGCTATCAGACGATATTGATAGTCATGATGATGCTCGTGACTTGATCTGCGTGATCATGAGATAACCTATGTGACTATGACGATGCTATCGGTATAATGGTCTGTGTGTGCTCTAGACCATTACTGTTAATACCTCCCTATCTAGGATGGAGTTTTAATTTTACGGTAGCTATGGGAGGTATTAACCTCCACGTGTAACCTTTGACTAGAATGGAATATTCCAGAAGCAAGATAAACCTTAAAATGTTGGATAATAACCCTAGAAGACAAGTCGACTCAAGAGAATAATTAATGTTAAGTTATTTTTTTCTAGGAAGAGAAGTCAGCCCAGTTAGGTGACTTGGAGTAGTATAAATAGAGGGCACTAGAGCTCATTTGGACTCAATCACTCTCACGACCTCATAAGGAGTAGAGGTGTGCATGACTAGAGGAGAGTTGCAGCTGTTGCAGTGGTGACTTGGTCTTTAGTTATGGTTTGGAATTTCTCTTTGGTTATGGTTTGGACTTTATGCTTTGGTTATGGTTTGGACTTTCTGCTTGGTACGCTAGCTTTGGAGAGAGGTACACTACCTTGGTTGGATATTGGTTCTAGGGTTTGCTTCTAGAATTATTCTATCTGTCAAGGTTATGGTGCTAGGGGGTGGCCTTTGTGCCTATGATTGGGTGACAATATTGATATATTTTCTATGGTGAAAATGAGCACATCTCTTTTATTCTAACAGATAAATTATTTTCTAGTGATTCCCTTGCTATAAATCAAATTAGCAGCTCGTAAAACAAAATACACTTGCTAGAATAATCAACTCAAATAAATAGTTGAAGAAATACCGGAAACCAAATCTAATACACAATATAAATCGAATGCAAGCTGCCAACTTGTGTTCCTTCAGCTTCCAGCTGCGTCTCAATCGTAGAAAACTAGTTTTATGCTTTTTAGATATTACTATCATCAACAGTCTTCAAGCTGTCAGCTGCGTCTCAATCAAAATCGATACAAGCGTCTCAATTGCGTAAAACTAGTTTTATGCTTTTTAGATATAAATAATGTAATGGGGGCTTACCAAAACCGTATGTAACCTGTTGGGAATATTTTTAATTAGATCACTCCAATTTGCATATGGATAAAAAGGACATGGCTTGACAGTCTTCAAGCTATTACTATCATCAACAGTCTTCAAGCTGCCAGCTGTGTGTCAATCGTAGAAAACTAGTTTTATTCTTTTTAGATATTACTATCATCAACATTCTTCAAGCTGCCAGCTGCGTCTCAATCGAAATCGATACAAGCGTCTCAATTGCATAAAACTAGTTTTATGCTTTTTAATGGGGGCTTACCAAATAATGTAATGAGGGCTTACCAAAACCGGATGTAACTAGTAAACTCTTCAATATTGATTGGGATGGAAGCTACTAGTTTGTTCCTATACATGGGAAGAAAATACAACTTAGAAAACAAATACTGAAAAGAGATCTTTGAATTCATATTTGACAATATCTGCCTCTTTTCTTCTTATTTGAATGTTCCTCTTTTATTTTCTTTGTCTTTACTGCTTCTTCTCATGTTGATGTGTGTCAAACAATATGTGTTATACCACAATAAGGTGTACAAAATCTAAACATATAGCATGGAGAAAATTGTATGTTAGCGAGAGGCTAAAGTGGACAATTTAACTATAGTTATACCATAATCATATTCGTCAAAAAATTTTTGAAAATAGTAAAATGGGACAATTTCAAGTAATAAATTGATCAGGAAAGTCAAATTTCTAACAAAGGAACCGATATCATCTTGTTGGAAGTTGTGTGCCAACTAGCAATTTCCAAAAGAGACACAAATATGATGGAGAACACTAGGGTTTCAAACAGGATTCACAGTGTGGTTGTTCGCTGGTTTACGGGTGTGGATTTGGTTGAGGATCGACTCTGATTAGGCTTGGCGAGATTATATGACGGGGGATGAGGTATTGGGGGTGTCTCCTTCAAAATCACTTGATGAATCATACCTTCACACTCAACACACGAGAATGGTGGAGACTAAGGATTCAGATGGTATGTCGGAGACTGGAGGGGAGTGGGAGAATATTTTTGCAGGGGACCCAATGCTATCTGTTAGCGAATCTGGGGAGGTTATGGCAGTGGGATCAGTGGGTTCGGTGGCATTGTTGTCGGTAGTTCTGGGTTCCAAAATACATGGAGGGGTATTTTCGAACCAACCCGGAGGCCAAACTTGTCATCTTAAAACCACACAAATGAAACAACTTACAAAGGAGCAGTTAGGAATTATAATCATTAATTTCGCACAAAGCACAATTAATTACAATTACAGACATTCAAATCATGCATTTCAATCCAAGTGCATAGGGAAAACGAAATACTTATCTATTACATTCGATCGCTGACCAACTGAATGTGGGTGTTTGTCTTTCCACCCAACCATAGGCTTAGATGCATTCATTCTTAGTACTCTGGCCACCCCCGTGCCAAGCTATGATATCACTAGGAAATTTTTGCAGTTTCTCAGAGATTCTCTCTCTCTATCAAAGCCTCTGCAAGGTTTATCAGATGCTCCCTCAACATCAAGCTCACGATCTTCTGCTCAGGTCATGTTTTCTGCAAATTCTCAGAGATCTTTTCTCTTGTTCTCTCCAATAACCATAACATCTTATCAAGCTTCTAATTCTTCTTCTCAGCTGGAGAACCTCACACGCTCTTCCTCTTTTCTTCTGCATATCTGGGTCGCGCATTCCCATCGGTGTGTCTCCTTCTTGTTTTCCTTCATGTGTATTCTTGCACGCCTTTCTCCTTCTAAGGAAGGTTCTATACCTGTCATGTTCCTTCTGTCAGAAGGAAACTCAAGTCAGTCTGGGCTTGCAAGAAAAACTTCCCTCTTTGGTACTACGGGCTGACAGTTTTTTGTCTCCCCAACTAGACCCTCCATGCTTCCATTCATTGGGGTAGTTGATTGTTCAACCACTAGTCCTTTTCTTATTAATTGATTTCTCCTTGGGATCAGGATGCGGCTTATTATTTCAGCAAGGAGAAATTTGGGTCATTTTGACATAATGAACCCTCTCCACAGTTTCCTCACTCTTTTCCTCTAGTGATATCATGGCCAATACTTCAAGGCTTCACCCCCAAAGTCAGTTGTTGGAAATCTAAACAAAAATATATTTACATTGTACACATGCCATAGCATGGTAATCATAATTAATGATTAATTACAAGTTGGGGGAAAAAGGGGTGCTACAATCCCCTCCGCCTTAAAAGGAACACCGTCCTCATTGTTCTTTCTCAGTAACACCTGTCATACATTTGTCATTCAGCTGCTTCAGAAATATTGGTCATCTTTCTTGGTCAGGTCCTTTCCAAACTCTTGGCCTTCGTCACATGCCTTCAATAATCTTGGACAACAAGCATATTAATCACAATTTCATGTGGAAACATTTTATTGTTGTGCAAAATTCAAGAGGAAAAATTTCAAAATCTAGCACAATACTTATCTATGCAGTTTGTGGATTCACATCCACATGGCTCTATTTTTAATATTTATCTTGGATCACTATTTTTCCTGGAGATACCCATTGTGTGCATGATCCCAATCAATAGTTTATAAGAATGATCAAAGTGTCCTCTTCCTTGCAGTCACTCACCCTCCAGGCCCAGGCTCAGGAATCCCCTTCTCTTCTATACAGTCCCTCAGGCGATCCATCTTTCCTTGCCAATGATTTCTCACACAGGAAGAGTTCTAAAGACTTCATTGATCCTTACAGTTGAGGCGTCCCTCCGGCTTGTGTTTCCACATCACAACATATCCTAGGGCGATCATGGCTTACCACAAGGTTCTCATGTCTCAACATTATCCTTTTTCATGCTTTCCATCTTGAAAACCTTCACCTGTCCTTCCTAAACATATATATATATATATATATATATCTTTTTTTGTCTCACCTGTATCACAGGTATACAAAAATTTGTTAAATTTTTAATTTGTATTCGA
>JASDQU010202933.1:0-18978 GCA_032191745.1 Picea mariana | reverse complement strand
TTCTGTTGCTATTTTGTATATCATTTCTGTGTATTGTGAAGATTATGCTGGATATTTTACTGTTATTCTGTCATTTCTAGCATTTCGTTTCTGTTCTGCATATTTTATATATCTGGTATCTTGCACCCTCAATCTACCTTTCTCAAAAGGAAAACAATTAAAAAAATCTTTCAAAACAAGTTTTTTTCATTTTTCGAAAAAATTTATGTGAAACTCCTTTGATGTACATTGGAGGATTTACCCTCAAATCCTTCAATGTACATTAGAGGATTTCCTCCCAAATCCTTCGATAAGACTTATTAAGTTCTTGATTTTCCCTCCAATTGGCCTTTTATCGCTCAAGTTATTTACAACTCCTCTGATGAAATCGAAGGAGTTAACATCAACTCTTCTGATTTCATTGAAGGATTTGCCTCCATCCGCTCTGATAGAACCGACGCACTCTGCGTTAAGTTATTTGATGTATATGTGAGGAGTTCCAATGAAGTTCTTAGATGTACATCGGAGGAGTTAACCTCAACTCTGTTGATTTCAAATGACACCTACCCGCATTCAATGCTAACTCCACCCAATTTATAAATACATCGCTCCCCCAATTTTTTCTATCCCACCAAACACCAAGAATAAAAAGATAACCCCCATCAAGAGTGAATCGAGTCCCAACCAATGCATCCTCAATCAATCATGAGCGTCCATGTAGCATCTAGCAGCTAGGTAAGACCTCGATCCACCACCTTCAATTTGGGGTTAGGGTTTTCGCTTAGGGTTAGGGTTATTTATGTTTCTTATATTTTCGATTATTATCCCTAGAAGCTCTGACTCTCCCCATGACCACTAAAATTATCTGCTTGGCATCCCTAACCCTACGCCATCCTTCTACCAATATATTTGGATCTCACGAAACTATTCCCAAGCCAAATCATCCATTGTTACCTTGCATAGTTTGTACCTTCTATTTCCACCAACTATACCTTCATTCGTTGTAAGCCCTAAACATTCCCCCCGAGTCTAGCACATCGATGCAAAATAGCAGCGAACTCAACCTTACTCGACAAGCTATTCGATTCAAGCTTAGTTTTTAGGCCTAGTATAAATCAATACAATGGGACTTAGTGTTAAACACCATACAAATACTCATCTTAACACCATCATTGTTAGCATATTTAGGGTAAACTTCTCTTAACTCCTCTGATCGCATCAGAGTAGTTCTTGTTATCTCCTCCAATGCGATCAGAGGAGTTACCCAGAACTTCGTCGATGACATATCATAAAATTTCAAATTAACCATGGTGATGTACATTGGAACACTTGCTAACAACTCATTTGATTCACATCAGAGGAGTTGATCTCAAATTCGTCGATTTTCTTTAGCTCGGAAAATGTCTCAGCAACTATGTTGATGTTTCAAAGAACTTGTTAACAACTCCTTTGATTTACATCGGAGGATTTAACATCAAGTCCTTTGATTTTACCTTTTGGACATATGTTGAGTTGTTTCCTTCTCCAACCTCCATCAAATCATTCACCATGCCCACTATTACGCTTTCATATTCATATGATGATTTTCCACCCAGCATTAGCACTAGTGATCCCTGAAGTATGGAATCTGAGAGACTTAAAAAAATTCTTTCCAAATGCATACATTATTTATAGTCTTTTCTCTCACATTTTGTTTGTTTTCCAATCTATAGGTACAAACATGTTTCCCAAAAAGAAAGTGGCTAGCAAGATAGCTACCATCAAATCTTTTGGCATATTAAACAGATTGAAGATGAACCAGAAGTAGTCAAGGTCGTTTATGATGACACCATTGTTGTCCTAGAAAAATAAGGAGAAACACTCAAATGGAGTGAAGTATAACAAATGTTAAAAAAAAAAACTATGTTGTCGACGCCAAGGATACTGATGAATTAAGTGTCTTCAAAAATATTAGAAAATCAGGGATATTCAAAGTTCCCTCCCGGGATGTTGTTTTTCCATGTGTTGATGCAATATCTTGGATCCTAAAACATATATACCTAGGAAATAAACATGTATCCAACAATAGAAGGAAGCCAATAGCATATTTCCAGCCTGAAGATTGAGTGAAATATTATCATATTAAAAAAGGAATGAAGAATCTAGACAACAATATGCTTGTTGATTTCAAGCACACTGCCAAAGAATTGTACCCCAAGTGGTACAAGCCGGAAAAGTAGTTCAAACATGGGAAAAAAGGAGGCTACCCCACAACTACCTTAAGGAATCCATACCAATACATGGTGGCCATGTTATGTTGACTCTACGGAGAGAAAGATGCATCTCAACTCTCTTTATAATACATGCCATTAATATATTATTGTGTAGATGAGGGAACATCATTCAACTGGGGTGACATAATGTCTTCCAATATAGTAGAAGATATCACAGTCATCTCAGAATCCCAACCGGGACCTTCCCTAGTTTTCACATGTCCTCATATATTTTGGACATTATGTGTGTGGCTCATCGGTACTCGAAAATGGGATGGAGATGGAAACCTTCAGACCAACCAATTCACATCTATTGCAAAGGGTTATGGGAGCATAAATACCAGACAAAATACCAAAAAGTGTGTGAACATTTCATGGTCCCCTCATATGAGTTCATATTATGCACACCTCCTCTGTGCATGATAGACAAAGCAAGCACAGTAATTAGGGGAATTGGGGATTGGTTCTTCTTAGAACATGTTACTTACATCAGAATATATGGTTCTATGAAAGCTTCTCACCTTCTTCGCGGGTTGTTCCAAATAGGTTGGCTCTCCAAGAATTTTCATACCAAACGGTAATCCACAAAGTGGGAGGATATCTATATCGAGCCAAGAAGGCTTTATGGACACCATTTCTGCTCTACATTGCCAATTACTTTTTCTCAAATACAAAACAAGCACAGGAAGAAATGAATACCCTAATTTCTTATCACTTTGGAGAAGAAATATTTAGAAGACATGACCCAAAAGGGGTCATAAAATATTATTGCAACAATATAAGCCTCCAATGGGAATACACAACAGATATATGGGATGAAGAAGAGGTTCATTTCAATGCACATACTTATGATGACATGATCTTCAAAAGATGAGGCCAACCCATAAATAGAATCACAGACGAAGAAAAGGAAAGGGAAGAAACCAAAAGGAAAGCAATAGGAGAATCAATGGAGAGGTCATCCCTATAAGTTTTAAACCTGTGAAGTAAAGCAATGCATATAGATTCTTAAGCAAAACATAAATTAATCAATGGCTCATACACATAGTACACAGAGATTTATACTGGAAACCCTTAACCAGGAGAAAATCTTGCAACGCTTCATTGTATTAATTTCACCATTCACCATACAATATATATAAAATGTTTTTAGGTATTTCGTAGATACCAAAACCCTAATCCCTTAATCCGGGATTAATTTATAAAACCACTAAAAATAGAAAATTCTGCTAAAAATAGAAAATACCACCCAAACACAAATTTGAGGGCGCTGCCTTGAACGTTGCGCGTAACCAAGGGGGACATACCTAGCCCCCCTAGGACCCCCCTAGGAAGTGCTCGACGCACACAACACAAACAGCACTACTAGAGGGATCATCATACACTGTTGTCAAATCTAATGCGCCCACACACACACATGCAAAGAATATAAAACATACCCAACAATCACCCCCTTCCATTTCTATACATTCATTTTATGTAGAAGAAGAGGAATCCTATAGACAAGAGAAGGAGAGATAAATAAAAATTATCTAAGAAGAAGAATGATGCCTCCAAGAAAAATCAAAAGCTTGAAGTGGAGAATGCCAAGGCTGAAACAGAAGCAAAAGTAGTTGCAAAAAAGGAAGCAACAAGGAAAGAAGTAGCAAGTAAAGTGGCGAAAGATGAAGGAGAGATCATATCCAAGGAGGAATTTGATAAGGCAGATGAAGAAGAGAGGCAAAAGAGAGATGTTGATGCCAGAGATGTCACTAAACCAATGGATACCAACTTCCCAGAGGCATCAAAAGCAATCAGCAGCACTCAAACCTTGTTCATTAGTCAATATTAGGACTCTGGACCCCATTTCAACCAAGTGAAGTCCTAAATCTGAGAAGCTTCACTTATGACAGTAAGACTGGAAAGATAATGCAAGAACAAGTAAAGAAAGTTCCAACAAATAAAGTGATGTTGATCTCAGTTCTCACACAAGTTCCCATGATGAGGGAAGTAAGGGATAACCCAATAGCCACTACTTCAATTGGCACTACATTCATGAATGGTAACGAGGAAAACATTCATAGATTGTGTTAGCAAAATCAGGAGAAAGAGGAAAGAATCAAGGAGATGGAAGAAATTCTCTAGCAAGTGAATATCGATGAAAGCAATATGCAGAGTTTTAAATCGAGTGTTGAGAAGACTAGGAAAGAACTGGAAGAGGACATTATATATATGTATGCTCACTTACAGCTCTTCCAACAAGCAGTTGCCATAATCATAGAGAAAAATAGTCAAATACAAGCAAAACTTACTCAGTTCAACACAATCCGAGAAGGCATCAGCGATATTAACAAGTGGATTGCAGAGAATTCGTATGCACCAGCTAAACTATATCGACCATCAACCTCATAAAGGAAGACATATTTGTATTCACTAGACCACTGCCAACAAGCAGGGAAAAGAGCATATAAATAGGTCACTAAATCAATGGCAGTATGTTTGAGAATACACAAAGCCACATAGGAATTGATTAAAGGCAGTCAACTATCTCAATTAGACAAGCTTGGTAAAAATTTGATCACAGAAGAACTGGTAGACAAGGTGCACAATAGCACTAATCATAGAAGATTAGTTGTTAAAGTATCCACCACAATTACTACAGATCTAATAGAGCAGCATCTCCTACAACCTCTCAAATTGCAGACCATGATACAAGCATTCATGGAAATGTTGTTAAAATATATGTGCACCCTTAAAGATAGCATAGCCATGCACAATGCAGCACTGGAAGAACTAGATTACCAAAGGATCATATCTTTGTATGATCAACTAGAAGTGTGGACAGCATACCTCGGGGGAAAATTTTCTTGAATAAAGACAAAATAGTGACTAGAAATTGCTACTACATGTCCTTTATTTTGTCTTTTTCTCAACCAACTTCAATTTTGTCTTATTGTACACTTGTCACTAGGAAAAAGGAAACCGAACAGTTCCTTGTAACAACTTCTTTAAGAAGAATACAAAGAATCACTTATGAGTTACAAATTATTTTATAAAAGAAGGAAGATACCCATTTTGTAAGGGTTCTTCAAGCAATGTATAGACCCAAGAACTAATTTAAGAACTTATACTTTGTTAATGAATATTGAGAATCCCTCAGGGGCATCTTTCTGAAGAAAGAAGATTAATATGTGAGGTTGTCTTTGCTGTGAACTTTTTCAAGTGGAAATGTATATTGTTCACATGGATTATAAGAATGTTTGTTTTCCTATAAACTGATCTTATGCACTCTATGTTATTCTACAGTTTTGATTATTCTTTCACATATCTTTAAGTCCTAAGATTGTTGAGTTATTAACACATGGAAAAATATAATTTATATTTTTTTGTTTGTATGTATGTATGCACTTGTTTCTGATTCTACACTTCTATTCTAGTTGCCTATGTGGGGGTCTTATGCAGAGTTCGGTTTCATTTACATCTCACCCGGATACTTTAGTACGCTCCTAGATAGGATAGGGTAGGGTAGATTAGCTTTGCTTTCAATACATAGTCTTAATATACATCTTTGCATTACATACTCATTCATCATCCATCTTCATCGATAGACCAAACCGTAATTGTGAAAACCAAAAAATAGCAATGGCAAGTGGGCCAAATTCTGGATGGGTCTCCTAAACCAAATGGTGCATAGTCTATTTGGGACCATGTGCCAGGGATTACCCATTATTGTTCTAGGGAGAATTATACCTCATCAACAGGTTGATAAAGAAAGGGTTGATTCATTAGGTTATTTCTAGTTGTTCATTATTCAAGGGCTAGTCCATTAGCTCTCTCTGAGCCTCCGTAGAATTGTAATGTCTCCAATTGTAGTCTAAGTCTATCATATGTGAAATGTCTGAAAGGATGTCCATGGCACAATGTATTGTAAATCTAGGGAATTATCTAAAGGGATATGAGACTATGTTGCTGCCAAATATGATTTGCTTAATGTATGTCAGTGCATGATGGAATGAAGATGATCATAAAGTTGCATTGATTTTGAGCCTATGATGTGTCAATTATGTGTCTGAATGAATATGTTGTTTCTGTTATGTCTTGTTATATGTTAAGAAAGATGTAATGAATGATATAAATATCAACCCAAATGGATATGTGTTTTTTTATCCCTTCATCCCCAACATAAGACCATATGATCTCTCTAATCCTCATAGCATCTTGGGTGAGACCTTCTTTAGCCTTGGTTGAATATTGATATGTCGATGCTTTGAGGTTTTTGTTGGTCAACTCTAGACAAACCTTGGGTCTTAACCCACCAACGTTAAGAAGGAAGTGTGCAAGCGTGAACGGGACAACAAAAGGTTTTGTTTTCGGGACCTAAAATTCTTGTATTGAGTGATGAAGGAAAAGAATAAGGTGGTATCCATCTCGAGAGGAAATTCAAGATTAGTTAACTACAAAGGAACATGATTTTTCCCATCAGGGAACTCAAGGTCTAAGATTCAATGTGAAGCAATGGAAGGATAAGCATCTTTGTACTGATATGCATGAGACTTTCTTTGTTGAATTTCCATGTTTTTTGTATGAGTGGATGAAAAGGAAGACTGCCAGTAATACTGCTTTGAGGTCACTAGAGCCAATAGTTTGGGATTAAGACATGGTTGATAAGCTGAAGGAATTGGAAAAAAAGTGGGCTCAAGCCATTGATTTATGGTTTTCTATAGTAAAAGGGGGGCATATAATTGAATTTGTTGTGGAGTACGTTGATTCTTTCAATGAGGCTGAAAGAAAGTTCACAGAAGGTCCTAGGAAATGACTGCTTGAAGAAATCCCACTCTAGATAAAGATGGTGTTCATGGAGAAATGGTTGATGATCATGGATCCCAACAAAATGGTTGAGTAGACTCCCCTAGTGCTAGGGGGTGAAAAGACGAGGGAAAATTGAGATAGGAGATGGATCCATTGAGGTGGATCCAGAAGTTGTTGAGATGAGGTGAGGAATCGGATGGACCAAGAAGAGAAAAGAAGAAAAAGAGTTGAAAGATACGCAAGAAGAGTTTAGTTAAGAAGGAAAGTGGAAAAAATGGTTTGAAGGAATGTAGCAAGGGGTGTGAAATGATGAGTCAGGCCTAAGATGAAGAGAAAAGAGATTTCACTAGAAGGAAGTGTGGAAGAGTGTGTTGTGTCGGAGAAGAGCATAAATGAGGATAGGCCCATGAAGAGGCACGACAAGTAGAATAGGGTGTCAATTTGGGATACCAATAGTAGTAGTAGTAGTAGTAGTAGTAGTAGTAGGGGCCTAGGAGATTAATTATGATCCCCTTAGCCATTATGGAGTGTCACAACCTCAGAGGGAGATGAATCACAATTTAGAGGTGCAAGAGAAGGAGAGGACGATGGAGGATACCCTATTGGTGTGGGAGAAGAATTGGTGATAGTGGATGGTCTTGTGTGGCTGTAGGTAGGAAAATCTCTGGGTCACCTCACAATAAATGTCANAGAGTATCAGTATTGAGAATCTTGACACCCAACACTTGGATCTGAGGAATTAGTTTGATATTGAGGATGGTGAATCAGAATAGTACCCTAAGGTTACATGTGTTCCATAGAATGGGTAAGGATGATGTTGAATAGAATTGTTCCACGTGTGAAGAAATATGTTCTATGAAGAGGATCACATACAAAGCAACAAATATTGTGCAGCTCGAAACCACACTCAGGGATAGATCCTTCACGTGGTACATGAAGTACAAGGCCACCGCGCCAGTAGGACAAATGAGGTCCCTAATAGAAATAAAAAGAGATATACTTAAGGAATTTCAAAATCCTAAGTCAAAGTCTCAGTGTATTACGGGAATTAAGGAGATTAAGTAGAAACAAGGAGAAACTGTGTGGGATTATGATCAACGATTCAATATTTTGTTGGATAGGCTGACGTTCTGGATCTAGGTCATATAGCATAGAGAATGGTTTATTGCGGGGTTACTCCCCCATATCCAAGTCCCATTCACCTAGAAGAAGGTGACGGCTCAAGAATAAGTAGTGGATATTTCCATGCGCTTGGGGGATACACCAGGAGGGCAAGAGACATCAGCAAGATTCGTGCAAGTGCAATCACAACTAGACAAAATAAAGATGCAATTGTAGGACATGGCTAGGGAAACATTCATGTGTGAGCATGTATGATGTACCACATGTTGGTCTAAAGGAAATTGTAGGGATGAGTTCAGTGTCCTTGGAAAATATGTAGCAACGAGTGCTCCAAGTCCATTTCCAATCAAGCCTCATGATCCGGGTGGATATTTGTGGCCACCCACCTATTCCAACTGGATCCTCTTGACAGTTTTTAGTTCAGTACGTTCCCCTGTAATTATTTGTAATTGTGGGTTCTACACTCTGGGGTTGTCTGAAGCCCTACACAGCTTTGAGGTGGAGATTAGTTGCCGCCCACCTAATTCAACTAGATTATTTTGGAATTTTTCCTGTGAGTACATCTTTTTGTACTTCCAGGGTCGTTTTGGGGCCCTAAACATTGTTTTTTTGGCTTGCCATAGTCAAATTGTAGATGGAGTTAGATTTTGATGGCATAATGTGTAGTTCTCAAAAACACCTTTCCAATGGGCTATCACGTGCCTAAAATGGAGGTCGTGTGCAAAAATTACAACCCCAGGAAGTTGAGGTACCAGCTTATCCATCGAGGCCCACATAACTTTTGGTGTTTCATCTCTTAGGGTTAGGTTTTTGGATTTATAGGGTTTTGGCATTTATGAGTAATGTTAAAAAAAGGCCTTTGTAGCCTCATTGTTATCATTCTTCTCATACGGATGCGCGTATAAACCACATATCTTCTCAGAGATAGCTACCACCATTCGAACAATTTGTTTTCAGCTATGTAGTTTTACAGTTTCAACATATTTTATTTATTCAATAGAAGGTATTGTTCACTCGACATTTGTTGTTGTTCTCTGTATCTCTGTGTTATTGTATTCATTCTATTATTTCTTTATTTCCGCTCATAAATCTGGATCAGTGGTATCAGAGTGGTCTTCTCTTCATTTATTTTTCTTCGTGCATTTCCCTGATAATATCTGGGTACAAGAATTTGGGACTTGAACCAACCGATCCTTTTCAAGATCGACCATGTCGAGCCCAAAAACAACCCATGGGGGCCGAGAAGAAAGATGATGGAGCAGGAGATCCTTTTAAAATGTTGCTCAAGGTATCCCTTGAGGGACAAAGGAACAAAATGATGGACAATTTTGCACAGATCCTTCAGTGGCTACCCACAGGAGATGCATCTTCATCAAGCGACCATGCAACCCCCTTCATCATACAAGTAAATTTTTTTATTCCATTATTTGAAGATGATAGATGCGGATGTTGTAGATAAATGGTTGAATCTTCTCGAAGGGTATTTTTCGGTCCACAATTTTTTTTACAAGGAAAATATTACTTTTTCACTCCTTAAGACCATCCCTTGTGTTAAGGACTGGTGGGATACTTACTTTGAGCAAAGAGCCATAGAGGAATTTGAAATATTTGTGGTCACCCCCACATCGGATTCCTTCAAGGGTGAAATTAAAGAACAATACTACCATGTTGGAAGCTACAAGGACTAGTACATAAGATGGACCATGCTACGTTTGTAAAGGGACCAAACAGTACCATATTTCACCAATATTTTTCATACCCTGTGCACCAAATTGGGTATCAAACACTCTGGACGACATATGGCACTCAAATACTATGACTTTCTACATAGATACATTCAAACATAAATGGATTTTATGGACATCGCATCATTAGGTGCGGCTTATAGATATGTTGTCAAGATCGAGCAGAAATTTAAGAAGAAGAGGCGAGAGATTGGATATGCAAACTCCTCACATCCGAAGCAGGGAAAAGGCATCCCCAGCCCACAAAACATGGGACAGAGAAAATATGGCACTCTCAAGACAACTATTCCAAGACGCAAACCAAGAAGGGTAATGAGAAGTCGATGAAGGACATGGGAAAATAGTGTGAATACCATAAAATACATTGGCACAACACCGAAGAATGTTTCTCCAAGCAGTCACTGGTGGTCAAGCTGAAAGCCTCCAAGTCAAAGGTAGATTCTGACTCTGAATCAAATCCATAAAGTGGGAAGCGGATCATCAATGTTGAACCCAGTGCCACTGTCACTACCACCAAAGTCCAACCAAGTGAACTGAAAGAACCAGAGGAAGGGGAATGCCTCTTTCACTCACAGATGTGGGTAAAGGGGACTCTGATGCATTTCATTGTTGATAAAGACAGTCATAAGAACATAATTTCAGCAGATTTTGACAAGCGGCTATACCTACCAATAACACTGCACCGGCAGCCCTACACCATCGGTTGGCTTCGCCAAGGACGACATCTTCGCATTAGAAAACAGTGTTGTCTTCCCTGCAGCATCAAGCCCTTCAAAGATGAGGTATTGTGTGATAATTCACCCCTTTAATTTTTTTATGTTCTTTTAGGCAAGCCATATGAGTCTAGACCCCACAATGTTATTATTACTTTGGGTAGACACTTGTACAGGATACCAGAGGTAGCATCACCTACCACTATTTCTTTAATCTTTGTTAAGCAATGCATTAAGGTCATTTCACATACCGATACTTTCATCTTCTTTTCTATCTGTGCTCGCAGAAAGCAAAAGGTCATTGCCACATATGTGATATCTACACAGAGCCTATCTTTGCAGCAGATGCAAGTGGATGGGATCATGGAAGAGTACAGAGACATCTTCTCCTCATCCACCAGGGTACCAACGCACTACCAAGTTAAGCATCTAATTGATCTAACCCCCATTTCATCACTGCCTAATGGACCAGTCTATTGGCACTCGCTGAGAAAATGACGAAATAAAGCACTAGATCCAAGAGCTGCTTCAAAAGGGGCACATCTGACCCAGCTTCTCCTCTTGCGGAAGTCCAATTGTGTCGTTTCAAAAGAAAGACAAAACATGGTGGATATGCATTAATTACAGAGAATTAAACAAAATCACAATCAAGAACCAATACCCAATTCCCCGAATTGATGACCTTCTTGACCAACTCAAGGGGGAAAAGTTCTTCAGCAATATTGACCTAAAGTTTGGCTACCACCAGATTCCCATCGAACCAATTGATGTATGGAAGACATCTTTCAAATATAAAGAAGTTCTCTTCGCATGGTTGGTCATGCCCTTTGGATTAACAAATGCACCAAAAAATTTCATGAGATTGATGGATGATGTATTGAGACCCTTCACCAACTCTTTTGTGGTGTTATATCTGGATGACATCCTCATCTTCAGCAGAACTTGAGAGGAGCACATGCAGCATATTCAACAGGTTTTGGGCACTCTACGGCAGCATAATCTATATGCCAACTTGGAAAAATGCTCCTTTGGCATTAATAGGGTCCAATACTTGGGCTACATTGTCGATGAGCATGGGTTATGTGGATCTAGCTAAGATCCAAGTCATTCGTGATGGGAAAACCCTGACCACACTAACTGAGCTTTGGAGCTTCTTGGGACTTGCTAACTTTTACCAAAGGTTCGTGTTGGGATTCCTTCATATTGCATGGGCCCTCGGCCAAGTAACCAAGGGCGATGGCAAGGAAAATTTTGCATGGGGGCAGGAACAACAAAAATCATTTGATGGTCTGAAGCATCGCTTATGCTCAGCTCCAATACTCTCCTTACCTGATCTGCAACAACCGTTCAAGATTGAGACTAATGCCTCCGACTATGTTGTAGGTGGATTTCTCACTCAACATGGTCATCTAGTAGTATACCATAGTGAGACACTCTCAGATACTATCTGGAAATACCCCACCTATGACAAAGAAATGTATTCCATTGTGCAAGCATGTCGTCAATGGAAACATTACATTCTAGGAAAGGAGACAATCATCCACATTGATCACAAGCCTCTATAGTTCATACAGACACAAGGAAAGTTGAAGAATGACCACCATCAAAAGTGGTCCACATACCTACAGCATTTCCATCTCAACATAAAGAATAAAACAGGAATCACAAATCATGTCGTTGACTGCCTCAGTCTCCCTCCTATTGTTTCACTCACTACAGTCCTCCTTTCTTGTGGGCATGAGGCATCTGAGTGGCCCCAACTTTATCAACATGACCCTGACTTCACCACCACCTATCAGCTCTCGGGTACAGGAGTGAATGTCACCGATTTTCACATCTAGGTTGGACTATTATGCCATTTGGGCCACCTATATGTTCCCACAAGCGAGTTTGCAAAGATGATTTGGAAGGCTCACTATAGTCGGATGGCAGGACATTTTGGTGTGGAGAAAACTGTGGACGTTCTACAGAAACATTTTTATTGGCCAAAAATTTGACAAGATGTGAGAAATTATATCATATCTTTCACTACCTGTGTCATTGCCAAGCCATCGATCAAGAAGAAAGGATTATACACCCTTCTTCCGACTCCCGAGAGGCCTTGGTAATCCATCTCGATGGATTACATGTATGGCCTTCAGTCCACCAAGCATGACAATGATTGTGTATTTGTGGTGGTTTATCGATTTTTGAAGATGGCCATTATCACAACCTGTAAGAAGACCATCACAACGGCAGATACTACCAAGATCTTCTTCGAATGGGTGTGGGTCCATTTTGGGATACCACATACCATCACATCAGATTGGGACAAAAGGTTCCTCAACACATTTTGGTCAAGTCTCTAGTCATTGTTGGACATCAAGATCACTAAATCCCCTACTTTCCACCTCCAAACCGATGGCCACACAAATTTTGTCAATTGGATGATTGTGCACATCATGCGCATGTACAACTCTAAGCATCTGCATACATGGGATGATAGTCTTCCCTATGTTTAGCAAAACTACAACAGGTCTCTCCATAACTCCACCGGCCATAGCCCATTTCAGGTGGGGCTAGGATTCCAAACCTTGGGTCCGATTGATGTTGCACTACCTCTTACAACCACACAAGAAGAATCTTCCCATGTTCAGTCTAAGGCTGAAAAAGCCACCAAATTCATTGAGCAGATTCAGCACATCCACCAACATGTCCATGATGTTTTGCAGAAATCCAATGCTAAGTACAAGCAGTGCCATGATCAACATCGAGTACCACTCCAGTTTTAGGTGGGAGACAAGCTCTAGTTACATTTGTAGAAAGAGCGCCTTATAGTGTCCCATTAGAATCTCTGACCACTTTGCTATGGGCCTTACACTATCACCAAGGTTGTGGGTATCAATGCCTTTGAGCTCAACACTCAACCCTTCCTTGGCTTACACCTAGTGTTCAATGTGGACCTACTTCGTCCATATTTTCCACCATTATTGGACACCTTAGAGATTGAAAAATAGTTGACACAAAAAGAGCTCAACCCTGACTGCATGGAACAGGCACCCATTGATCATATAGTGGACACACAAGTCAAGGGCACTCTCCAGCAGAGGATCCAGCTTTATCAAGTTGTCAAGGCAGGGCAGCTCCTACATCAAGGCAAGTGGATCACATAGGACCAAATTCAAAATAATTTTTCTCACCTGATGGGGGCACTCAACACAATGGTGACCATTTCTTCCTAAGGGGGGAGGATTGATCCAGCTGGATATTGGTGGCCACCTACCTATTCCAACTGGCTCCTCTTGACGTTTTTTAGTTTAGCATGTTCTTCTGTAATTATTTCTAATTGTAGGTTCTATACTTCAAGGATATTTGAAGCCCTACACAGCTTCCAGGTGGATATTGGTGGCCTCCCAGCTAATCCAACTGGATTATTTTGGAATTTTTCATGTCAGCACATCCTTTTGTACTTCCAGGGCTGTTTTGGGGCCCTAAACAATGTTTTTTGACTTGCCACAATAAAAATGTAGATGGAGTTAGATTTAGATTACATAATGTGTATTTCTCGAAAATACCTTTCCAACGAACTATCAAGCGCCTAAAACAGAGGTCATATGAAAAATTTACGACCCCAGGAAGTTGAGGTACCAACTTACCCATTGGGGCCCACATAACTTTTGACGTTTCATCTCCTAGGGTTAGGTTTTTGGATGTCTAGATTTTTGGAATTCATGGGTAATGTTAAAAAAAGTCCTTTCGAGCCTCATTGTAATCATTCTACTCAAATGGATGCGCATAGAAGTCACATCTCTTCTTAGAGATAGCTACCACCATTCGAGCAAGTTGTTTTCAGTTCTGCGGTTTTACAATTTCAACCAATTTTATTTATTCAATAAAATTTATTGTTCATTGGATATTTGTTGTTGTTCTTTATATATTTGTGTTATTGTATTCAGTCAGTTATTACTTTCGTTCCTCTCATAAATTCAGATCAGTGGTATCAGAGCAGTCTGCTCTTCATTTATTTTTCTTCATGCATGTCCCCTACAAGATCTAGGTACAAGAAGTTTGGACTCGAACCATTCAAGCCTTTGCAATATCGGCCAGGCCAAGCCCAAAAAAAAACCCACGGGGGATGAGAAGAAATATTATGCAACAAAATATCCTTTTAAAAAAATTCTCGAGGAAGCCCTTACGCGACAAAGGAATGAAATGATGGACAATTTTACACAGATCCTTTGGCGGTTGCCCATAGGAGACGCATATTCATCAAGCGACCATGAAACCCCCTTAAAGGTACAAGTAAATTTTGATATTCCATTGTTTAAAGGACTGATAGATGTGAATGTTGTAGATAAGTGGTTGAATCTGCTCGAAGGGTATTTTTTCGGTCCACAATTTTTTCGATAGGGAAAATATTACTTTTTCACTCCTCAAGGTCGTCCCCCATGTTAAGTACTGGTGGGATACTTACTCTGAGAAAAGGTCCATAGAGGAATCTGCAATATTTGCAGTTACCCCCAGATGGGATTGTTTCAAGGATTCCATTAAAGAACAGTACTACCATGTTTGAATCTCTGAGGAACAGTACACAAGATGGACCACGTTGTGTCAGGAAAGGGACCAGAGAGTACCAGATTTCACCATTATTTTCCATACCCTGCACACCAAATTGGGTATCAAAGACTCTGAACAACATCTAGTTCTCAAATACAGCGATTGTCTACACAGATGCATTCAAGCATAAATGGAGTTTCTAGACATTGCATCATTAGGTGCAGATTATAGATATGTTCTCAAGATGAAGAAGAAATTTAAGCAAAAGAGGCGAGAGATTGGATCTACAAAATCCTCACAGTCGAAGTAGGGAAAAGGAAGCTCCAACCCACAAAACAAGGGACAGAGCAAATATGTCCACTTTCAGGACAACCAATCCAAGCTGCAACCCAAGAAGGGTAATGAGAAGTCGAATAAGGACATGAGGAAATGGTGTGAATACCATAAAATCCCTTGGAACAACAATTAAGAATGTCACTCCAAGCAGTCACTAGTGGTCGAGCTGAAAGCCTCTGAATTAGAGGCGGATTCTGACTATGAATCAAATCCAAAAAGTGTGAAGTGGATCAACGATGTTGAACCCGGTTCCACTGTCACTACCACAAAATTCCAACCAAGTGAACCAGAAGAACCATAGGAAGGGGAACGCCTCTTTCACACACAAATGTGGGTAAAGGGGACTTTGCTGCATTTTATTGTTGATAGGGGCATTCAAAAGAACCTGATTTCAGCAGAGGTCGTCAAGCGACTGGACCTGTCTATAACACCGCACTCATAGCCCCACACCATTGGATGGCTTCTCCAAGCATGAGATCTCCACATCATCCAACAGTTTCGTCTTCCCTACAGCATCAAGCCCTTCAAAGATGAGATAGTGTGTGATATTTCTCCCCTTGAAGTTTGTGATGTTCTTTTAGGCCAGCCATATTTGTGGAAGCGAAATGTTGTGTATGAGTCTATACCCCGCAGTGTTATTATTACTTTGGGTAGACAATTGTATAGGATACCATAGGTAGCGTCGCCTACCACTATTTCTTTAATCTTTGCTAATCAATGTAGTAAGGTCATTTCATAGACCGGGAAGTTCACGTTCTTTGTGATTTGTGCTCGTAGTAAGTAGAAGGTCATCGCCACATCTTTGACCTCTACACATAGCCTCTCTTTGCAGCAAAAGGAAGTGGACGAGATTGTGGAAGAGTACAAAGATATCTTCTCCTTGCCCATC
The DNA here is from genome assembly GCA_032191745.1 of Picea mariana. Lineage (NCBI taxonomy): Eukaryota > Viridiplantae > Streptophyta > Pinopsida > Pinales > Pinaceae > Picea > Picea mariana. Next base: position 2,618 of record JASDQU010202933.1, on the reverse strand, counting down.
GAGGTACCGACGCACTGCCAAGACAAGCATCCAATTGATCAAACCCCAAGTGCATCATTGCCTAATGGACTAGTCTATCATCACTCGCTGATGGAAAATGATGAAATAAATCACTAGATCCAAGAGTTACTTCAAAAGGGGCACATACGACCTAGCTCCTCTCCTTGTGGAAGCCCAATTGTGTTGGTGTAAAAAAAAAAGATGGGACCTAGCAACTCTGTATTGATTACAGAGAATTAAACAAAATCACAGTCAGGAACAGGTACCCAATTCCCCCAATTCATGACCTTCTTGACCAACTCAAGGTGGCAAATTTCTTCAGCAAGGTTGACCTAAACTCTGGCTACCACCAGATTCTCATCAAACCAACTAATGTATGGAAGACAACTTTCAAATCTAAAGAAGGTCTCTTTGAATGGTTGGTCATTCCCTTTGGCTAAAAAAATGTACCAACAACTTTCGTGATATTGATGGATGATGTATTGAGACCCTTAACCAACTCTTTTGTGGTGGTATATATGGATGAGATCCTCATCTTTAGTAGAAATTGAGAGGAGAACATGCAACATATTTAGCAGGTTTTGGGCACTCTACAGCAGCACAAGCTATATGCCAACTTGAAAAAATGCTTCTTTGGCATGAACATGGTCCAATAATTGGGCTACATTGTTGATGATCATGGGGTATGTTGGTCCTAAGGTCTGCACCTGACTGCTAAAGGGAAAATCTAGGCCACCTATCAGTTTAGAAATATTATTTCTTTTAATTTTTTGTTGGTTGGTCAGAGGGTTATTCTATCAAGACGAAAGCAAGGTTGGGTTGGTCGAATGATATGGATGAGGGTCCTCCTTGGCTGGTGGAACACTAATGATAGACCAGTGAAATAATAGAAAACAAAGGGAAACAACACACTACTCATTGAATAATCTGTTGTAAGAAGTTCAATACTTAAAATATCATTTCAAGACATTAAACATGTATCAAAAACACAATTAATCCCATAGGTTGTAATAAAAACAAATCTTCACCAAAGCATTAGTTGTTTGACAGGTTGCATATTAGTAAAAATAAGTTATACAATAGTCGAAAGGAAATTAAATGCAGTTTGCACAAGTCAAAAATTGTATTCAAGATAAGAATAAAAACACATGAAGATTTGAACGAAACATTGTCATCAAGAGTATGTTCACCAGGTAGAGAGCTTTAATCCATGCATTGAACAGGTCCAACTAGTCTGATTTATTTCTATCATTTCCCAAAAAATCCCACCTTCAAAACATTCAAAGACCCCCTATTTAACAGAGTCGCAGAGGTTCTCGTCCTTAGGGGACTCAGACCTAAATTTAGGTAATTGTTCATAAATAAAATTATTAACTTAACTATCACACTGGACTTAATCAACAAGAGTGAATATTATCACACATAGAATATCACTCTTGTATCTAATCTAAGAAAATGTTGGAATTAATCAACTAAAAATTACTATTGTCTCTTAGATAGAACTGATGCATGCACTGGAGGAACTGAGATGGCAGAAAAAGACTCAAAGTGGCGGAACAGAGTTCTGCATTGAATGATGGCATGCTTGCGAGTTGTTGGAGGCCACTAGAGACAATTGATTGCATCAGCAGAGTCTTCTGAAGTGTTCTGGAACTAATCGGCGTTGACGCAACTCCAAGGAGACAGTTGGTATTTAAAGGTTAATTCAAACCTTTAGAGTGGGAGGCAGTTAGATCCAAAGTATGAAGGATATAGTCTAGAAGCAGACAAACTATTGAGATATCGGGGAAGGATATACATCCCTGAAAATGGGGATATTCGAAGCATCATACTAAAGGAATCCCATAGAGCACTTTATTGTGTGCATCCGGGTGTGAAGAATATGTACGCAGACATGAGGAAGCTCTTCTTCTGGGTAGGCATGAAGCGCGATATAGTCCATTTCATCGCCAAGTGCCTAGAGTGTCAACAAGTGAAAGCCGACCACCATCACCCGGCAGGCCTCCTACAACCACATGATATTCCTATGTCCAAGTGGGAATTCATCTCTATGGATTTTGTTGTGGGGTTGCCACTCACATCTCATAGACACAATGCCATTCTTGTGATAGTGGATAAGTTAACCAAGAGTGCTCATTTTATTCCTGTTAGAGACACTTACGATGTCACTGATGTGGCACGTGTGTTTGTAAATGAGGTTATCCATTTGCACGGGATACCTAAAAAGATCATTTCAAACAGGGACTCCAGATTCACGTCTAGGTTTTGGACAAGTTTGCAGTCAGCGTTGGGGACTCAGTTGAACTTAAGCACACCTTATCATCCTGAAACAGATGGGAAAACTAAGAGAGTAAATCAAGTCATGGAAGACATGCTTAGGATGTATTTCATGGATAATCAAACCCAGTGGGAGAAGTACCTACCTTTGGTAGAGTTTGCCTACAATAACATTTTTCATAGCTCCATCGGAATTCCTCCCTACGAAGCTCTATATGGAAGGCCATGCAGAACGCCATTGAGTTGGGATAGACTAGAAGACCGAGTAACATTTGGGCCAGAATTGATTCAAGAGATGGAGGAACAGGTGATTCAGATTAGGCAGAGACTAAAGGAAGCAT
>JASDQU010202932.1:4621-18978 GCA_032191745.1 Picea mariana | reverse complement strand
TATATATATATATATATATATATATAATGTAACTGTTGTAGATATATTCAAGCAAAAGATATACAAATCTTACTTATGTACATGATTTACAAAATGCAAGTTTTAATCGAAACTTACGAAAATCAATGTGAAAAATGATTGCTTCTAGGAAGCAGATAAAGAAAGCACATAAAAATATTTTTTGTTTTTCCTTTATAAATCTAAACTAATATGAAAAAATGCAATGAAACATAAATGCGTGGATAGTCAAAAGTTGAACCATACATTCTAGTTTCAGTGATAAGTAAATGATGGAAAAATACAAAGGAGCTATCCTGTCATTGAGTTAGTGAGGTGTATCCAAGCATCTGCATGAGTGGAGAACATCCAACTACCATGTCCAAGAGAGAAATCTGCAATGAACCTTATGACTATTCTAAATAAATTTAAAACCTGTATTGGCATCTTAGGTTTCAATGACAGAAGAGGAAACACAAACATAAACCTGTGATCTCATAATTGCACATGATTACAATAAGATAAATCTGAAAGTAATCTATGCATTTCATCATCCGATTAAAACTCAAAGATAAATCCTATCAATTTAATTGGAGATATGATCATAGCATATATATTTTGAGAAACAAATTATAGATGGTATTTATAATATAACATCCTGCACATCGCAGATCATTTAACCTAAAGATATCATACCTATACATGTAACAAGATTAAAAAAATTAAATGACAACATTATAAACAAAAGGCTAAAGCCAAAATGCATAAATGTTTTCATTAAGTTTTGGAACCACTAGTCCATCTCTTGCCCTCAGCCAAGATCCTTTCTATTACAAAATACAGAGTATTTAAAGAGTTCATGTAAGCTAAACATCCTATCTTCTAAGATAGGATTAGATCTCAAAAGGATCTAAAAGTTACAAAGATAGAGGGTCTAAGAAAAACCACTCAATAACAAACTAGATCTTCAAAATTATGAAAGTTTTGTTTTGATTTACAAAATAAGACAAAAGAGATGGCTAATTAACTAAGTCCAGCAGTGCTCCATCTTATGAGATCAACACAAGATACATCTTATCCTGAAAGAAAAACGAAATGAGCAAATCTGGTATTTATTTAACTAACAATTTCCAAATTTTATATGAGAATTGACTTGGCTACAAAATCTCTCGATTCTGTAGCTAGTCTTATTATTAACAACATAAATCTAAATCAATATAGATTAATTAGAAAAATAACAATAAAAGAACAACTAAGATAAAAACCAATCTTACCATTCATCTGATAACCAAATTCGAATCACAATATCTCAGAGTTGATCACGGTTTTGACACTATCAACATTTTTTATTATGATATTGCCAATCCTTTTCAAACGTTTTCCTTGTCTTTGTGCACTGATCTTGAGCTCACGGTTTTCATTTGTTAATGAGTCATTTTGAGTCATAAGAGATTTGCTTGAAGGACGGGGATGTCTTTGTAATACTGACCTATCCAATAAAAACACACTTCACAATGTACAGTAGGAAAAATCGGTTGAGGAAGTGCATGACTGTGTGTTAAAACACTACCATTATTCATTGTCTGCCTTTGACCGAGTTTAATTATTGTAAATTCCTTGTTGTATTTAAGGCATGGTGGGAGGTTATTCACGTAATCGAAAGTTTGACTAAGATCCGGTTTAGAATGATCTAGATCTTTCTCTGCCAGGAATTTTTCAATCTCGGAGTTAGAGTTCTCATGGATCTTGATCGATTCGATCGAGCTCACATGAGCTTTCAATCTATTGTATAGGCTCCTCAAAATTAATCACCCAACCCTTTTGTTATGAAACCCTAGCATGGCTTGATTTTATTTGACTGTTTGGAAGGGTTTCCACTGGTGGATTTTATGTTAAGATTAGGGCAGACAACTTGTTCACGCTTAGGAATTTTAATAAGCTTGGGGCTGACATCCTATTGCTCACACAAAGAATGATCGAGCATTGCCCTTTCAAAAGGGTTTTCACAAAATAAATCTGTCCTACCACTTGAGGAAATAAGAGGCTTCTCTATCAGAGGTTTATCCATCACTGTAGGAATGTCTGTGATAGAACTCAATTGTTTTCTATGGATCTTCAAATCCATAGAGAGGAAATGAAAATAAAGAAAACTCAAACGCAACAGATTTTTTGAGAAAATGTTATCCAAAAAATGAAACATACCTGTGAAATGAAATCGTTTCTGAAGAATATTCCCATGATGAAGGTAAATGGGCCCATTTCCGAAATGGGTTTTCAAGGGTTCGATCTAATTCATAATCGTTTGCTAAAAAATGCTCCCACAAAAACGTGTCTCTGGAAGGCAATTACGAGGTTTGCTTAGACTGTAATGAGAGCGACTCAAAACAATTGTGGGCTTAAGAGGTAGCAACAATAGAGGAAATTCTGAGCCAAAAACAAAGGAGTAAAACTAATAATCACTCCAGCACGATCATGAATGCTCTGAGTACATCACACTAACCAAACTCTTAATTCAAAATGAGAGGTCTGTCAACTCATTATGCCAGCCAAAAAACGATGTACAGGATACCGTTATGATGTGTTTAATTCCCACGACATGTAATAAGTATACTTGATTTGCAAAGGTTAGGAATGGATACGTTTTTACAATCCAAATGCAAATAAAAAAATTAAAATCCAAGTTGATTTAAATGAACAAGCTTATAGTCCAAATATCAATTGATTCTTGGTATATTGACAAAGTATTCAAAAGATTAGCTTAAGAGAAACTCAACATAAGTATTTCATTGGTATATGATAAGCTCAGAAAAATCATTAAAATGAAATAGATGTAATCCCATTGATCTTTAAAAGCCAAGCCTTGGATAGAATTTCAATACGATTTTTAGTTTTAATACTTCATTCATGCTTTCAGTCATGAATGAAGCACAAAAATGCAAGATAAAAATAAATAGGAACAATCAAAACATCCTCTTTACAACCGAATAGTCACCTTCAAATAGCAATATTTACAGGATGAGGCGTAGGCAGCTACAGGAATTGTCATTTTTTATTTAAAAAAGAAAAAATCATGTAGGGCAGACAACAATGGCGACTTACTGGGAGAAGCAGTTATCTCTGCATCACTAATGATTTCATGTTAGGGCTTCTTAGAATGATTACGGATCAGAGAACAACTGAAGGACATCAAGCATCTCAATTTAAATTTCAACAATCATTACACAGTCCAGCTTCAGATATCTTCATGTTCAAATGAAATCCGGTGACAAGTTTTAATTACGAGAGCAACGACATTTAAGCCAATGGCTCTGATACTGTTGACAAGGCCACTGCTGCCAGCAGGCATCTATAGCCTCGAAAGGGATGTCAATTACCCCACTCTGACGCCTCTACCCTATCCAAGAAGTTTCAATTCAACATGAAGGGTGCTTATAATTAATATCAAAATTTACACCTGATAATTTTCTTGAACCCGACATTGCTTCGCTGGAAACGGGCCTATTCAGTACCCCGGTGAAGTTGTCTTGGCATCATGCATTCATTTGCTCGCTGCGAGTAGACCTGTTCAGTATCTTGATGGGTTTACAAACACTTCCCACAACTCTCTGGAAATTATTTTCGATTCGACATAAATTTAATGGACTTTCAGAAGAGTGGGGTGACACTGAAAATTTTCAGTTTTCATAAAATTTGATATTTTACAACCTTTAATTTTTCTCTTGATAACCTCCATTATGATCTGAAATTAGTTTTCTGATGAAACTAATTTTTCGAGGACAAGAAGGCATCCTTGAGTTGTTTTATTTAAAAACAGGGACAACGTAAAGAGATTTAACGATGGTCGTGTTTGCTCATGATTAAAAAGTGAAACTAGGAAACCTATTTTGAACATAAAGTTTCTTTAGCTGATCTGTGTTTCGACAATTTACAACATTGATGTTCTGAGAAGACCTTGACTGTTGCTTCATGATGAAGCATTCTGGTTTCCTTTCACGAACTAAAAAGGTGTCACATACATAAGTTTAACCAGAAAGCAGCGAAAACAAGCAAAATGAAAAGAACCAAAATCAAAAAACAAAAGTAAATCAAAATAGAAAAAATATGTACAAAGGTGGATCTGAAAACATCACGCAAAATATCTCTTGAGAGACTGAAAGAAAATAGAAAAATCCTCATTGATGTGAATACAGTCCTACTCGTGGAACCTTGGGTCAGGGTTGAATTTACAATTCAGATTTATTTATCTCTTTACTTTCCATTTAAAATTTTCATAATAATATTGCGGTTTTGAAAAGAAATATTCAATGAAAAGTAGAGAGAAAATGATCAAGCGGACTTCCCTGACAATAGTCATATTATGGTTCTCCTTGTGCGTCCACTTGTGCTCATGAATGCATTATTACAAAGAGAAACAGTGAGGAATAAAACTAAAAGAAAACCTACTCCTAAACCTACTCTAACTACTAAACAAATCAGAATACTACGTGAAGTCATGCTTCCAATGTATCCATCAGAGTAACTCCAATCCTATAGTAGAAACAAAATCACATATTACTAAGAAGAATGGTAGTATATCGAAAAATGACAAAAATATATCATACTCACCTTTATCATCATCATTTAAAAACAAGGCAAGAATGATATTACCATTCCCTTGAACATTCTTGTTGTATGAATCCTCCAACCATTCAACAATTTTGTCATTATATTGGTTACAAAAATATGAAAAAATGAGATTATGAAGCTTGTGAGAGTTATGGGGGCCTGACATAACCATCGGACTAAACCGAAGTGCCCCATCCTCCTGACAATTTTCCTTTCATTCCATATTTTCTCCATCTGAAGGATATAAAATGAGTGTGTTAAAGTTACCTCATTGATCTCTAAATAAAGTGAAGATAATCTTACCATTCCCTGGAAACTTTTCGAGATATGAATACTCCAAAAAATCTACAATACTATCATGATACATGCAATTACTGACAGGGGATTGTTTGAAAGAATTCACATGTGACAAATATTCCTAGTGAGAATAAAGTATTAGAATATCAAGGAAATAATCTTGTAAAAAGGTCGGACCAAGATGGCGAGAACTTATCATGATTCTCGATTGGAAAATAAGTGTTTCATTCTCTAGAAACTTTCCATTGAGCTTAGATATTTCATGGTTAACTATTTGAGGTGAACTAGATGGAATGACCAATATTTTTGAATAATCATCATTGATAATAATATTTCGCCGATTATACTTTTCAACCTCAAATTGATCATGGAAAAATTTAGATCCTTCTCGACACACAAATTGAGATGAATCAACGGAAGATGCAATTTGGGACTCTTTCAAATCATTTCTTGATTTACCCACAGATAATTGATGAGAATAAAAATTAATATGTTCATGGGCATAATTATTTCCCTCTTTATCTTCTATTCGGTAATCTCTTTGTACCTGATTATATAATGTTGAATTCTCTCCAAGGTAACATGGAACATGCAAACGCACAACATTAGGATAAAAAATATCATGGTATAAGGAATAATATGTAGAAGAATTAAGGAGACGGAATGCATCTCTTGAAATGATAGGTATATGTGTTTTGAAATATGGTTTTGTACCCTCTCCTTGTATCAACTGATCAACCTCTGTTGTATTCTCTTTCAAAGAATACGAGACAATTTCTAAGAGACAATTTGGTTCATTATGTAAGGGAAAAATTGAGAGCAAATCACTAGGGATAGAAGGTTGATTAATAGTTTGACTAATGATTTTGTCTCCTATTGATTTTATCATGGATTTGTTCAACTAAATTAGGGGAAGATTTATCGTCCACATGATTATCAACTTTACACTCAGCCTCTTTTACTTTAGAAGCAGTTATAAAATCTATGAGAGTATGACAACTTTCGTCTTTTAAAGTCAAGGTTCCTCTTTGATAGGAGGAGACATCGTTGACAAAGAATGATTAGAGGTGACCATTGAATTTTGTAAAAGATGATATTTCTCATGATTTGCCAAAATGAAAGAAGTTGACAAAAATTGTGGTGCTTCAAAATCTTCAAGATCAACATCAAAATTTGAACCATCTTGAGATTGAGTGTTAGTGCTCAATTCAGATTGGTTAACAATTAATTGATCTTGCTTGTCTGAGAGAGAAATGAGATATTCAAACTATTCATTAATAAGCGACATTTCATTCCAAGGGAATCTAGTACAAACATGAATGAACCTAATTGGAAAATCATTGAGTGATTCACCATTTTCTTTCCTTAAGCGACTTAATTCTTCACTTAATTCATCATAATCATAGTTGTTTAAATCTGATAAAAACTCAATTACAAACTCAGACAAAGAATGAATAGAACTAGCCCGAAAAGATTCAAACCAACATTTAACCTGACCTCGAAAAGTGAGAGCGAACAATCTGCATGTGACATTAGGATCAATGATCTTATGTCTTAAACCATTATAAAAAAATTTAGAAATATGGTCTACTACAGAGGTGTTCCCCTCACCATCAAAGGTGAGTTCTGAAAAGAGATTAGCTGTCGTGTTGGGAATAACTGGTAGTGAGAAGTGGAAAGCATGTTCCAACACAGTGATTTGGGGAGCCATGGGGAAATTGAATACATTCGAAATAAAGGCTCCTACAAGGCCATCTTGTCAGTTTGGCCCTCCTTCTAGCGCCATTTGTTGGTGGGTGAAAATGATCGTCCGTCAACTGGAAGAATGAGTCCGGTCTGGGGTTGTCTAAATAACCCAAGCTGTTTGGTGTAACTCGTTCCGACGGGTTTAATGGCTCCGTTAGCCAATATAAAAGTCCTAAAAGAAACAAATAAAAGAAAGAAATAACTATCTAATTACTAAACACTATATATATATATATATATATATATATATATATATATATATATATATGTACATATGTACATATGTACATATGTATAATGTAACTGTTGTAGATATATTCAAGTAAAAGATATACAAATCTTACTTATGTACATGATTTACAAACTGCAAGTTTTAATCGAAACTTATGAAAATCAATGTAAAAAAAGATTGCTTCTAGGAAGCAAATAAAGAAAGCACATAAAAATATTTTTTGTTTTTCCTTTATAAATCTAAACTAATATGAAAAAATGGAATGAAACATAAATGTGTGGATAGTCAAAAGCTGAACCATACATTCTAGTTTCAATGATAAGTAAATGACAGAAAAATACAAAGGAGCTAACCTTTCCATGAGTTAGTGAGGTGTATCCAAGCATCTGCATGAGTGGAGAACATCCAACTGCCATGTCCAAGAGAGAAATATGCAATGAACCTTATGACTGTTCTAAATAAATTTAAAACCTGTATTGGCAGATTATGTTTCAATGACAGAAGAGGAAACACAAACATAAACCTGTGATCTCATAATTGCACATGATTACAATAAGATAAATCTGAAAGTAATCTATGCATTTCATCATCCGATTAAAACTCAAAGATAAATCCTATCAATTTAATTGGAGATATGATCACAACATATATATTTTGAGAAGCAAATTATAGATGGTATTTATAATATAACATACTGCACATCACAGATCATTTAACCTAAAGATATCAGACCTATACATGTAACAGAATTAACAAAAACATAAATGACAACATTATAAACAAAAGGCTAAAGCCAAAATGCATAAATGATGCTTCATTAAGTTCTAGAATCACTAGTCCATCTCTTGTTCTCAACCAAGATCCTTGCTATTACAAAATACGAAGTATTTAAAGAGTTCATGTAAGCTAAATATCCTATCTTCTAAGATAGGATCAGATCTCAAAAGGATCTAAAAGTTACAAAGATAGAGGGTCTAAAAAAACCACTCAATAACAAACTGGATCTTCAAAATTATGAAAGTGTTGTTTTGATTTACAAAATAAGCCAAAAGAGATGGCTAATTAACTAAGTCCAACAATGCTCCATCTTATGAGATCAACACAACATACATCTTATCCTGAAAGAAAAACAAAATGAGAAAATCAGGTATTTATTTAACTAACAATTTCCAAATTTTATATGACAATTGACTTGGCTACAAAATCTCTTGATTTTGTAGCCAGTCTTATTATTAACAACAAAAATCTAAATCAATCTAGATTAATTAGAAAAATAACAATAAAAGCACAACTAAGATAAAAACCAATCTTACCATTCAACTGATAACAAATTCGAATCACAATATCTCAGAGTTGATCACGGTCTTGACACTATCAACGTTTTTTATTATGATATTGCCAGTCCTTTTCAAACGTTTTCCTTGTCTTTGTGCATTAATCTTGAGCTCACGGTTTTCATTTGTTAATGAGTCATTTTGAGTCATAAGAGCTTTGCTTGAAGGAAGGGGATGTCTGTGTAATACTGACCTATCCAATGTAAACACACTTCACAATGTACAATAGGAGAAATCGGTTGAGGAAACGCATGACTATGTGTTAAAACACTACCACTATTCACTGTCGGCCTTTGATCGAGTTTAATTCCTGTAAATTCCTTGTTGTCTTTTAGGCATGGTGGGAGGTTATTCAAATAATCAAAAGTTTGACTGAGATCCAGTTTAAAATGATCTGGATCTTCCTCTGCCAGGAATTTTTCAATCTCAGGGTCAGAGTTCTCATGGATCTCGATCGAGCTCACATGAGCTTTCGATATATTGCGTAGGCTCCTCGAAATTAATTGCCCAACCCTTTTGTTATGAAACCCTAGCATGGCTTGATTTTTCTTTGACTATTTGGAAGGGTTTCCACTGGTGGATTTTATGTTAAGATTAGGGAAGACAACTTGTTCATGCTTAGGAATTTTAATAAGCTTGGGGCTAACATCCTGTTTCTCACACAAAGACTAATCGGGCATTTCCCTTTCACAAGGGTTTTCATACAAGAAATGTGGCATGCCACTTGAGGAAATAAGAGGCTTCTCTATCAAAGGTTTATCCAGCACTGTAGGAATGTCTGTGATAGAACTCAATTGTTTTCTACAAATATTCAAATCCACAGAGAGGAAATGAAAATAAAGAGAACTCAAACGCAACACATTTTCTGAGAAAATGTTGTTCAAAAAATGAAACATACCAGTGAAATGAAATCGTTTCTGAAGAATCTGCCCTCGTTGAAGGTAAATGGGCCCATTTCTGAAATGGGTTTTCAAGGGTTCGATCGAATTCATAACCGTTGGCTCAGAAATGCTCTCGAAAAAACGTGTCTCTGGAAGGAAATTACGAGGTTTGCTCAGACTGTAACGAGCGACTCAAAACAACTGTGGGCTTAAGAGGTAGCAGCAATAGAGGAAAGTATGAGCCAAAAACAAAGGAGTAAAACTAGTAATCACTCCAGCACGATCATGAATGCTCTGAGTACATCACACTACCCAAACTCTTAATTCGAAATGAGAGGCCTGTCAACTCATTCTGCTAGCCAAAAAATGATGTACATGATACGGTTCTGATGTGTTTAATTCCCACGACATGTAATAAGTATACTTGATTTGCAAAGGTTAGGAATGGATACGTTTTTACAATCCAAATGCAAATCAAAAAATTAAAATCCAAGTTGATTTAAATGAACAAGCTTATAGTCCAAATGTCAATCGATTCTTGGTATATTGACAAAGTATCCAAAAGATTAGCTTAAGAGCAACTCAACATAAGTATTTCATTGGTATATGATAAGCTCAGAAAAAACATTAAAATGAAATAGATGTAAGCCCATTGATCTTTAAAAACCAAGCCTTGGATAGAATTGCAATACGATTTTCAGTTTTAATACTTCATTCATGCTTTCAGTCATGAATGAAGCACAAAAACACAAGATAAAAATAAATAGGAACAATCAAAACATCCTCTTTACAACTGAATAGTCACCTTCAAATAACAATATTTACAGGATGAGGCGTAGGCAGCTACAGGAATTGTCATTTGTTATTTAAAAAAGCAAAATTCATGTAGGGCTGCCAACATGTCCCCAACTAGAATGGGTGGAATTTTCACACTCTTACACACAAATTCTTATGCCGCTAACATATTACTTAATGAGGAATATTATCAAATAGATAGAGAACATTCGTTACACAAAGTTTAGAGAATATAAAAATGGCATATTATTGTGGATGGAAACTCCCAAATCAGTACAATGACAACTAATGGTTGTAATAACAGCTGCAAAATACTACTAATCACACAAGCTAATAGTTGCTAGGCAGCAACACAATATATCACAGAAACAACACAGGAAACCTGGTATGATGCCTATCGATGAAGCTAAGGCTCTCTACTCCCTCTACTAATTTTCTCTAGTGATGTTCATCCTATAGGTAACCCTCCAAACCTTTAGCATGATCTTCGTGAGCCCGATGTACGGCAAACCCCAATCTACAGGAACGACCCTTACTCAACCTGTGTGGATGTCTCCACTCATGGTTTCATAAAACTCTCTAAATGTCGGCAACTCTGATGAATGAACTCCTCCTGAATCCCACTGCAAAATGTTTCGTGTCGATTGGTATACTTCAATTCCCTCTGAAATATAATCAATCACTACAAAGAACTCAAAGAGGACTCCATGTGGATCCCTCTCTTTGTCTACTGAGGGTTGGTATTGCACCATTGAATCTAAACCTGCAATGGAAGGGTTTTTCCCAAAATCCCAACAAAAACGCTAGCTACAAGAGCACTCAATAAGATATCAAATAATAATTCCAAGGGGAAAGGTTTATCCTCTATTTATTCTTCCTTTGGACCTTCTAGATATTTCCCCCATTTTGACCAAATCAAATCTTCACTTTATCTTCCTTCCAATTCCATTTAAATATAATTGTTTATTTTATTTAATGTCACTTTTAGTGTTTGAAAATATTTTTACCTAGTGACACCTCTTTGACTCCATTTTTCCTTATTTCAGTTCTGAGACTTTTGCGACTAGTGTTATGATAAGGTAGTTCTTTCGGTTTCATTGCATCAGTTTTTTAATTCTACGTTTCAGACCAAACAAATGTGGTCCATCATTAGGAAGAGTTTTAAGATATGAGGGAAATTTGAAAAATAATCAAGTGTATAAATATGAAAAGTTATTTTATTAANAAATCCCAACAAAAACGCTAGCTACAAGAGCACTCAATAAGATATCAAATAATAATTCCAAGGGGAAAGGTTTATCCTCTATTTATTCTTCCTTTAGACCTTCTAGATATTTTCCCCATTTTGACCAAATCAAATCTTCACTTTATCTTCCTTCCAATTCCAGTTAAATATACTTGTTTATTTTATTTAATGTCACTTTTAGTGTTTGAAAATATTTTTACCTAGTGACACCTCCTTGACTCCATTTTTCCTTATTTCAGTTCTGAGACTTTTGCGACTAGTGTTATGATAAGGTAGTTCTTTCGGTTTCATTGCATCAGTTTTTTAATTCTACGTTTCAGACCAAACAAATGTGGTCCATCATCAGGAAGAGTTTTAAGATATGAGGGAAATTTGAAAAATAATCAAGTGTATAAATATGAAAAGTTATTTTATTAAAGCGCTGACTTATTAAAATATATAAGACCTAAAAATGTTTCTAATCAATTTATTACTAATTAATTTCTAGAATCTGTCCTTGTGGTTAGTGTTGGGATCCAATTTTGACTAATATTCCAGCCATCATCTCTGTTTAGATTTTTAGGTTGTTTTTCAATTTCAATGGCTTCCCTAAATTTACTATTGTGATAGTGATCTTCCTTGGCAAGAATTTTGGACTCTTCAATACAAATATAATGTTTTTTTTTGTATGAATGTTCTGCCAAAGATGAGGGACAAGTGCGATTGTGTTTGATATCAGCGGCATGTTCTTGAATTCTAATTCTAAAGGAATGACTTGTTTCTCCTATGTATTGTTTACCACACGAGCACAGGATCATATAGACACCCTTCTATTCAATGGGATCAACAGGGTCTTTGACTGGCCTAAGGGAATTCCTAATAGTGTTTATGGGTTTGAAAGTTTCCCCAATATTTTTCTTCTTCAAAATCCTAGCAAGCTTTTCTATTGTCCCTTGTATGTATGGTAAGAAAACTTTAGAGACATCATTATTTGTTTGTACTTTATTTCTAGGTCTTTTAGAGGCATTCTGAAAGGCTCTAAACACTTGATGTTTTTTATAGCCATTATCCTTGAAAACCTTGAGGAGGTGGTTTTTCTCTTCATCAAGGTGTTCATCATCAGATATTCTCAAGGCCCTAGTAGCTAGGGTGTTGAGAACCCCTAATTTTTGGGCAGGGTGATGATGGGATTCGGCATGAAGGTATTGTTCGGTGTGAGTTTTATTCCTATAAACTTGGTGGGCTAAGGATCCATCGAGTCTTTTTGTGACCTTGACATCTAGAAAAGGAAGACTACCTTTATCTTCAACCTCCATAGTGAATTTGATGTGACTGGATTGTTTATTGAGGTGATTCACAAATTCATTTAATTTGTCATAATCATGGGGCCAAAAAACAAAAGTATCATTGACAAATCTATTCCATTTTCCCTTGTTGACTATAGCCTACGGGAGTCATATAAGCTATTGAGTCATCACGATCACTTGGAAGGGGAAATTACACTCTAAGCCATGCTGGGGGGAAGAATCTAGTCACTGCAAGCCATACCATAGAAAATTCATCGGCCACTACGATTCATGTTGTAGATGTTTCACCATATGTTTTGAATCATGCTGGTGATAAGCCACCATCCATTGCAAGTCATGTTGGAAGAAATAATCCAGTCATTACAAGTCATACTAGAGAAAAATCACCAACCACTACAACTCATACCATAGAAAAGTCACCAGCCACTCCGAGTCATGTTGTAGACGTGTCACCAACTATTGTGAATCATGTTGGGGATAAGCCACCAACCACCGCAAGTCATGTTGGAAGAAACAATTCATTCATTGCAATTCATACTGGAGAAAAATCACCAGCCACTACAAGTCATGATGGACACATGTCACCAACTGTTGTGAGTCATGTTGGGGGGAAGAAAGCAATCAGTACAAGTCATACTAGTGAGAAGCACCTAGCCATTGGGATTCATGCTAGGGGAGAGCCACCAACCAATTCCATCCATGCCAGGGGAACTGATATTCCTAAGAAATATAGACATATAGTATGCAAGCCTAAGCTTTGTTGTAAACTTTGCAAGGGATATCACCTTACTCACATGTTCCCTTCTATCCTAGAGGTACAGAGGGTGTGGTCACTTTTTGAAGGACATTTTGATCCTGAACCACCTTTGGTTTCCAAACAACCTATTCAACCATTGGTTAATGAAGTAGTCGAGTCGATGCAATATTCGTCGAATCCCACTCTTCTTTTGGAAGGTGATGTGTCTATTGACCATGTTTTATTGCAACCTATTCAAATAGTGGTTGATGAAATGGTAGAGCCAATGCAATATTCGATCAATCCCACTCTTATTTTAGGGAGGGATGTGTCTACCAACCATGTTTTATATATTACGAAGTCATAACCTTTTGAACAATGGGAAATTACACTCACTTTGAGCATGCTCCCTCCAATTTATAAGATGGTTACCTTTGATTGGAATAATATTGTTGAGCCGCACCTTCCTTCTTCTGTACCCTTCCAAATAAGGGTTGAAATTAATTCAAGAAAAATTTACCAATGTATAGTGGATGAAAGAGCATCTGCAATAATTTTATCATCCTCGTCTTGGAATCTTCGAGTTCTCCCAAGCTTGTGTCAGCTACTAGTCTATTGTTGGCCTTTGATAAAGGACCTAGTAAATATTTTTGGATTCTTCCTTAATTTCCTATCATGATAGGTGGGAAGATTGTCCTAATCGATATGATGGTGGTGGATGTCCCAATTGAACATAAGTATGATTTTTGGGTGTGATTAGGTATATTCTATGAACGTTTTGGTGTCTATGCTCTTTCAAGTGATGTATTTTCCTCACAATGAAATCATTTTCACTATTGATCAACTTGCATCTGATAATCACCATCCTAATTCTACATTAGCTTAGGCTACTCCTTTGTATATTACTAGTATTTGAGTATACTCCACCCCGCCATGGGTGAATTACATGGAATCATATCCTCGATGGTCAATTTCTCCTGAGAAATATCATTTACACTCATATTTTCCTTCTCAAGGTAAGGTCTCAACAATTGATCAAGTGATTTATTCAATGGGGGAATGGGAGCCCTTTCTTCCCCTATTGGCTGGAGGGACTATGATTTTTCTCTTGAGTATAATCTCATTTTTTATAGGTCCTCAAGACTTGTTTTTTTTTAGTCTTTGTTGATAGAATATGCCAACTTTGATTAAAATCTCCATCA